>JAQQSK010003245.1:0-54275 GCA_028658325.1 Potorous gilbertii
ACCCCAACAGAGGAGAGGTGCCAGGAGAGGTAGCCAATCACAGACTGATTGTCATTCAATATAGAGCATTTGTCAGGAAGGGAAGGGGGTTCGTTGCCTGGCAAGGGGGTCTAACATTGGGGGGGCACAGGTGGTTACCATGCAAATGGACTAAACAAAAATGACTGTTAACAATTCATCAGATATTTCACAACCCAAAGGGGAATAACATTTTGATAGGGGTCCAAACAAAAAAACCTGTTACTAGGCAGATTATCCGACCCTGCCCAGTAACCTAATAGATATTTCTCAGCCTAGGGGCCCAGGGAAGAATAATGTCCACTTCAATTGTTAATAATAATATTCTAATAATAATTTATATTGGGGCAACTAGGTGGCACAGTGGATAGAGTGCTGGGGCTGGAGTCAGGACCACTTGACCTCAGATACTTCCTAGCTATGTGACCCTGGGCAAGTCATTTCATTCTGCCTCATTTTCCTCATCTGTAAAATGATCTGGGGAAGGAAATGACAAACCACTCCAGTGTCTTTGACAAAAAGATCCCAAATGAGGTCACAAAGAGTTGGACACAACCAAAAATGACTAGACAAAATAAAAACATTTCTATAGTGCTTACTATGTGCCAGGTACTGTGCTAAGTGCTTTACCAATATTATCTTATTTCATCGTCACAACAGCCTCTGGGAGATAGGTGTAAACTAAGGCACCAGGAGGTTAAGGGACTTGCCCAAGTCACACAGCTAGAAAGTGTCTGAGGCTAGATTTGAATTCAGATCTTCCTAACTCCAAGCTCCAAGCTACCTTTTAAGAGGTGAAGGTAAGGATGGATTGTGTTCTTGGCATGGGGAACAGACCATGCAAAGGCATAAAATTTAGAGATGGAATGTTTTGTGTCGCCTAGTTAGTATGTCTCAAAGTTAGAATGTCCAAAACAAAATTCATTAATTTCCCTCCTTTCTTCATGGGCACCAAGTCACCCAGGCTCAAAACCTCAGGGTCATGCTCAGCTCATTTCTGTTATCCCACACATCCATCAGCTGCCAAATTCTATCATTTCTAAATACATGACAAATGTTGCATATGCCTCATTTCCGTTCACCAGCCATCATCCTTGTTACCTAGAATCTTGCAATAGCCCCAGTTGGTCTCCCTACTTTATGTCTCTCCTCTCTCTCATCCAAAGTCATTTTCCTAAATCACAGTCTAACCCTGTTCCCTGCCCTCCATATTCAATAAATGATAAAACTCCCTACTACCCTTCGGATCAAATATAGAGTCCTCGGATGGTCATTTAAAGCTTTTTACATGTTGCTAATTGCATATTACACAAACATTTCCAGGCCTCTTACTTTAATCCCCTCCAGATAGCCATATTGTAGAGGTCATCAAGGCAGCAAGCAAGGTGGCACAATGGATATTGAGTCGGGTTTGAGTCAGGAAGACCTGAGTTCACTTCCTAGCTATGTGAAGTCACCTCAAGTCTGTTTTCCTCAGTTTCCTCAAGTGTAAATAATAATATCACTTGCCTCACAGAGATCAAATGAGATCGTATTTGTAAGGCATTTACCACAATACCTAGCACATAGTAGGTGCTATATATATGTTTACTTCCTTCTTGAATAGAAAGCCACAGCGTTCAATGAGCTTAAGAGTGAACTGTCTTTCAGAATATCACTGGCAGTTGTGTAGAGAACGAAATGGAGCGGGGAAGGGGGGGTTGGGGGGAGGGGAGAAATTTGAGACAGGGAGAACAACCAGGAAACTTCTGCAGTTGTCTAGGTTAGAGGCAATGAGGGCCTGAACAAGGGTGGTCACCATTTGAGTGGAGAGAAGGGGCTGCAATCAAGAGATGTGGAGGTAGAATCCATAAGACTTCACTGATTGGATGTGAGGCAGCAGAGTTGGAATGTGTATGTTGTAGACATGGCTCTAAAGCCAGCACATGGTCAGTTCAAGCTCAGTTTTGGGAGGAAATGAGACGTTGGTGAGTCAGTGACAAGGGAGAATTACTTTGCCCAAACATAGCAAGTATACCGGTACTTTATCTTCCCCTTTGGTAGACCCAGCCTCCCTGCCTCCCCATGGAAACATGTCTGATAAACTCAGAGGCCTCCCTCCTCCCACTCACCCCCAGGAGCTAGCCAAACTCCAGAATGGAAACTGGACCAGATTAAAGTACAATGGGGAAATGTTTAACAAAATAAGTTTAAATGCACTGTGGCCTAAAGAATATTAATTTGTGGTTTTCTAAGCCAATAGACATCCCCCAGGGTTCTATGTCTATTTGAGTTGGGCTGGGACTTTTTAACTCTGGACCAAGAAATTGTCTCAGGGAAGATGAGACTAAATTAAGTTGGGTCAGGAAAATGCTGGTACTATCACAGAGTGCTGGGTTTAAAATCATGAAGACCCATTTAATCCTGCCTCAGATAACAGCTACATGACCTTGGGCAAATAATTTTCAGACTTAGTTTTCTGTAAAATAGGGATTATAAGAGCATCCATCTCAAGAACTGAATGAGATAGTATATGTTAAACACTTTGCAAACCTTGAAGGGCTACCAGGATGGAAAAGGGGAAGGATTAGAGTGAAAAGAAAATGAGTACTATTTGGGGTAGCTAGGGGGCCTGGCATGGATGGAGCACTGGGCATGGAACTCATTTTCCTGAGTTCAGCTATGGCCTCAGACACTAGCTGTGTGACCCTGGCCAAATCCCTTATCCCATGTTTGCTTCTGTTTTCTCTTCTGTAAAATGAGCTAGAGAAGAAAATGGCAAACTACTCCAGTATCTTTGCCAAGAAGACCCCAAATGGGGTCACAAAGAGTTGGATATGACTGAACAACAATAACTGTTTTTAAGTATGTTGAGTTTGAGATATTGCAAGTTCAAGATATCCAATATGTAATTGGAAGGGGAATATGTGGAGTTTAAGAGCCCAACTAGGGATGGCTTTATAGATCTAGGAGTCCTCTCCATAGAGATGGTAATTAAACCCATGGGAGCTGATGAGGTCATGGAGAGAGAGGGTGTATAGACAGAAAAGAGAAGAGGATCCAGGGGATGGAGAAAAGACCATCCGAATTGGCAATTAAGAGGTCACTGATAACTCTGGAAGCAGCTGTTTCAGCTGAATAACGACATGGGAAGCCAGATGTAAGAGATGAAAGGATGATATTTCTTAGAGGAGGAAGACGGGACATTTTCATGTCACCTACCTTAAATCAAACAACAAGTTGTTAAGCAGCCGTTGTGTGCCAAGCACAGTCCAAGTCACTCATGTATAAAGCCAAAAATAAAACAATGCTTACCCTCAGGAAGCTTGTGTTCTAACTTCAGGAGAAAGGAATGCATAGAAAAGTAAGTGCAAGATGATTTGAGGAAAGCATTAACAATTGGAGGATCAGGAAAATATAATTATTTGTATAATTCTCTTATCTCCTCTGCCAAGACTGGTTCTTATTGTCTCTCCACCAATGTTCCGCACCTAGGAGATGTTTAATATTAAACAGAATTCAGCACTCAGTTATAAGCTCCTTGAGAGCAGAGATCATTTTTGTATTCATCTTCATGCTTCACAATACTTTCCTCAATGTTTTGTACACAATAGGGGCTTGATAAATATTTCCAGAATGAACAAAATGAATGGACAGTACTAATTCTAATATTCCAGGATATAGTTGACGAGTCTATGTTTATCCTGTCCACATTGCTCATCAAAGTTTGGGAGGGAGGGGCTTTTATTTGTAGTTACCACTGATGGCACAGTGGATAGAGTGCCAGGTCTGAAATCAGGAAGACTTGTCTTCTTAAGTTGAAATCTGGCCTCAGACATTTAGTAGCTGTGGGAGGCAAGTCACGTTATCCTGTTTGCATCAGTTTCCTCATCTGTAAAATGAGCTGGAGAAGGAAACAGCAAACCACTCCAGTATCTTTGCCAAGAAAACCCCATATGAGGTCATGAAGAGTAGGATACAACTGAAGAAAATGACTGAATAACAATTGGTCACGTACTGTTTGTCCTAGAGAAAGGTCAAGATTAGGTTCAGGTAGACAGGAAAGGAGGTTTTACCAGAGTTGTCTTGCTTAGTATCTCTTTGCCACTGCTCTTATGGGAGGAAGTAATTGGGATTTGGGGGTGGGTCTTCACTCATCTGGGTGAGGCATCGACCCATCATGAATAAAAATGTGGTAGTCTATAGGATTATAAATTTAGAACTGAAAGGGACCTGAGAGGTCATCTAACAGGGTCTAACCTCTTCATTTTACAGATAGGAACTGAGGTTCAGAGAGGCATGAAATGAATTGCTCAGTGTCACAAGTATAAGATTAATAAGCAAAAGAAGTCGGTTAGGTCTAGACTTAGAAACATATATCCAGACTCTATCCTTCTGTCCAGCATCTCCATCTACCTATTGGGTGTTTCCAAGCTGTTTGTCCCAGAGATAATCTCAAACTCAACATGTCCAAAACAGAATGCATAGTTTTCCCTCCAAAACCCACCTATTTCTGTTAAAGGTGCCCCTACTCTTCCAGTTGCCCCGTTTCATAAACTAGTCATCATTCTCTTATTTTCTCTCTCTTTCACTCAGTTGTAAGCTTCCTAAGAGCAGAAAGCATGTTCTCATTCATCTTCATGCCCCACAATACTTCACTCAATGTTTTATATTCAGTAGCTTCATAAATATTTCTTCAATAAATGAATGGATAGTTTTAATTCCAGTGTTCCAGGATATAGTCGGCAAGTCTACTTACAGATAGAGTGAGGGTGATGACTTTGGGCAACTTTGCCTCACTTAAATCTAATTCATGCACTAGTCAAGACATCACCCATAAAGTCATTGATCTTCTTTGAAAATGAAAGATAAACAATAATCATACGCAGTCAACAAACACACCTCCCATACTCATTCTTTAAAATCCAGTTCCAGGTATACATCTTTCCAGATTCTTTCTGCCTCTGAATTTTTCTGGTGGTTATTTTCTACCCCATTTACAAAGTACTTAATATATATTATGCTCCCTCATTAATTCCCTTTTTTATAAGTGATAGGGGTCAGAGGAGTTGCTCAAGATGTCCCACATTAATTGATTCTGCTTCCCCTACTCCTCACCAGTTCAGTTGATGAAAGCATAGATGGAGGCTGGTAACAGAGGCAACAAGGAGTTAATTTGTTAAAGAAGTGCAAAGATGGATTTGTACTCTGCTACCCCTTTATTAAGTGCAAAGAAGTTCTTCTTGATGAAATAAAAGAACAGCTAGCTCTTAGCCAGCTGACAACAAGCCACTCCTACAACCTTAAAAATGTGGATTTGTTAGGGAGACACTGAGATTGAAGACAGAGCTTTGCTTAATGGGATCTTCGGCAGCAAAGAAGAGAGCCAGTAATGAGGAAAATGACTGAGACGGCATAACTCTTTGCATTTCTCCTTGTGCTTCTCCCAGAGAATAACATGGGGTAGAAGATTTCTCTATTTTCCCTCATCCCAATGGCTCTGGCACTACTTGACCAATAGGAGACACTGTACCCAGCTAGAAAAAGATAGTCAAGTCATGTGAACTATGGCTACGGTGAAGAGAGTCAGCTGTGGACTAAAGAGAGAATTATTCCTGGCCTTTGGAAATTGGCCCAAGATGAGGATTAGAACCACGGGAGTAATCTACCCAGTGAAAATCCTGCATCTAGAGGAGAAACAGCATGAGAAGGGACACCAAGACCCATTATGTTTGAAGTGCCTTGGACACTTATGTTCCCTACATGTATTCTTCACCACCAGTGTAGTCTGCATATGAGGCTTCTCTTTCTCATATATTTGTAGGAGAATATACCCCAAGTTTATGGGGGAAGTGTTTTGTAGCCACTACCATCTCAGTAAATGCTGTTGCTTTGAGCAGATTGAGCCTCTGGCTGATTATTAATAGTAAACTCTTGGTAGGGATCATTCTAGGAGAGTGAACCCACAGTGTACCCTAAAAGTCATGAATGGAAACAAGTGGCCTTTTTTTTATGAGCCCACAAGCTGGAGGCTCATATGATGTAGGAGGGAAAAGGAGGGGCATCTAATTTGTGCAGCCACAAGGAACATCAGCCAGCAGCAGAGGTGATAGGACCAGTGGAAATGGTTTACAGGCAAGCCCCAGATAAATTCCTGGGACAAGCTCAATTGCTACAGGAGCCAGGACAATTATTGTAAGATCATGCTGAGATGGAAGCAGTAGCAATGGCTAGAAGCCAGGGTAGAGAAAGTGAAAACTGGAGCAAGGAAACAGACATCCTAAGAGAAAAGCTGGTGAGCATGAGAATGCAGACCACAGAGAGAAAGGCAGCTGAGACTCTGCTTGCCCCAAGACCCATGAGAAGGGTAAGTATGAAAGAGACACTTGACTAGTTGGTGCCACGAGTTTTGGGGGAACTGGATGACTGAACCTCTCTAGGCAAAGGAGGAAGAAAGGAAAAGGCATTCACTAGCCTATACACTATACCTATTTCCTTGCTAACCAGGCTTAGATGTGAGTCCTTTGTTTTCTAGGGCTTTTCAAAAAATTGATCAAATGTTTAAATGCTTTTGTTAGTCTAGAGTGTTTATAGAAGCTTGGAGGATGGAGGTGGTAGACGTGGGATGAAGAAAGAGAAAGACACAAGGCAATTCAGATGTTCCCAGGGCTGTCATTATTTATTTGTTACTGAGAAATCTCCAAGATTGAATGTGACACTCTGTGTAGGGATGGTTGTAGTTCCAAGCCATGGGTTACATTTTAAGGACCCAAAGTACACAAGGCACCAAGGGTTGGCATGAACCAGAAAGCCCTGTAGTTATATGTTAAGGATGAGTAGGTAACATGGCTGATACACATGGGCAAATAGGGACTCTTACCAGACTATGCTTCACAGACTATCTAACTGTCTCAATGGACCATATTCTTTCCTGCCATCATGTCAACCACACATATGATCCCTACCCTCTAATTTTCCTAAGAACAAATCAAATCAGTACTACCATTGCTTCCGGAAAGGGAATGTTGATCAATGCCCCTGCAGTTCCACTGACTTTCCCTATAACTTCCCAGACCACTCCCCTGTATGTGTTGTCTCCTCTCGTTATTATAATGGGCCATGAGAACTTGTGTTAATCCACAGATGAGGATATCAGTTATATTATCCTCCTTTCTAAATACCTTAGCCAATATCTTGCATCCTATTTCCCAAAGAGTTCATTGTAGTGAGTAAAATATTTTCAGACCCATTGCAGTCTGTAAGTACTTCCAAAATAAAGAACACTTGGTGAGAGTCCACTCTGCTAAGAACTGAGAATACAAATAGAAAATTGAAACAATCCCTGTCTGTAACAGATTGACATTCTGACAAGAGCAGACAATGCATATAGGGGAGCGGTAGCCTGAGAAGGGTGTTTTGGTCTGGGAAATTATAGGGATGGTGAGTGGAGCTGCATGGGGATTGATCAGCATTCCCTTTCCAGAAGCAGTGGTAATACTGATTTGATTATAGTTGCAGGGATTATCTTAATTTGGTATTTATATTCTCTTAACACAGGGATTGGCACATGGTAAATGCTGATTAAATGCTTTTCATTCATTAATAAATAACCGAAGAAACCACCCCAAAAAACTTAGTTAATGGCATCATCATGGTGACTCAGTGTCTGTATGGTATAGTGTTATGACAGAAGAATTCTGGAAAGATTCGGAGGCATGTGAACAATAGTCTTGCTTAAGAGCAGTAAGGCAGGCCAATCAACCATGCAACAAATTCAATATTCCCTGAATGGTTTTTGGACAATCAGTGGTCTGAAAAACATGTACTGCCAGATCCCAGGACAATAGAGGATAAGGAAAAGATAGCCTTCATTTGTTCAGTGGGCTTAACAATTTGCACATATGCCTCCAGAAGATTTCTGGGCCCCCTGCCATTTATAAACAGCTCACTGAGAAGGCAACTGTATTTTTGGAGACATTTGATTAATTTGGATAATCTCATAGTGTTTGGGAAGACTTCAGCAATACAAATATATAAGAACACTGATATATACTTTATACACACACACACACACACACACACACACTTATAAGGCTATTTCCCCATAGATAAATTGTTAAAGGTAATTAACTAGAAAGTATTAAGAAAAATCACAAACTATTAAAAACTCTATGAAAAAATGCTCTAAATGACTAATAAGAGAAATGAGAATGAAAAGGGCTCCAAGTTTCACTTCACAGTCTTTAGATCATCGAAAATGACCAAAGACAAAAATGTTAACTGTATGTGGGGTTAGGGAAAGACAGGCACATATATATGGAGCTGTGCACTGGTCCAACTACTCTGGAAAGCAATCTAAAACTATAGTTTACTAGAAGAGTAACCAAATGGCATATCCACAGTGACACAGCTGTTGGTCATATGCCCTACAGAGGTCGAAGGGAAAGGGAAAAGTCCCATTTTTATGAAAATATTCATACAATGTTTTTTGAAGGAGCCAAAAAACAGAAGCACAGTAGGTGTCTATCTATTTGGGAACAGTCAAGCAAAGTGTATATGAATGTAACAGAACATTATTATACCACGAGAATTGACAAATATGAAGACTTCAGAGAAACTTGGGGAAAATAAAACAGAGCCAAGAGATCAATGTACCTGATAACAATAACATAAAGAAAAATGACATCAAAAGATCTTAGAACTGATCAATGCAGCGACCAATTGTAACTTCAGAGGCTTGGTGGTGAAATACATCTGCCTCCTCATGGACTGTAGGAGTCCATGTACAGAAGGAGGCATACGTTGTTAAACAGCATTGACATATTGGAACTCTCTCCTTTCATCTCTGCCTCCTGGCTTCTCTGGCTTCCTTGAAGTCTGAGCTAAAGTCCCATCTCCTATAAGATGTCTTTCCCAAACCCCTTTAATCTTAGTGCCTTCTCTCTGAGATGATTTCTAATATACCCTGTTATGTCATGTATATACACAGTTATTTACATGTCTCCTCCATTAGACTTTGAGCAGGGACTGTCTTCTGTCTTTATTTGTATCATTTTCTTTCTATCACTTAGTATAGTGCCTAACAGGGGCAGGTAGGTGGTGCAGTGGATAGAGCAACAGTGCAGGAGTCAGGAGGACCTGAGTTCAAATCTTACCTTAGGCACTTGACACTCACTAGCTGTGTGACCTTGGGCAAGTCACTTAACCCCAATTGCCTCCTCCTGGGTCATCTCCAGTCATCCTGATGAATATCTGGTCACTGGATTCAGATGGCTCTGGAGGAGAAGTAGGCTGGTGACCTGTACAGCCCTCCATCACTCAAAACAAAGTCAAGTGCAAGTCATGTCATCATTTCTCTGATGGCATGGTCTTCTTCGGCAATGAAGACCAAACATACATAGTGCCTAACGCATGGTAGATGCTTCATAAATGTTTACTATTGTTGACTATTATTAGGGATAGTGTTCTTTGGGGTGGAAGAAATGTCTGGGATAAAATAACAATATATACATATTTTTTATATATATATATATATATATATATATATATACGTATATAAAACATTACCAAACTATTGTTTTAAAAGTAGACATTGAAATAACATCCATCCATTCATCCATCATTAAACATTTAGTAAGCACCTACTATGTGTCAGGTTCTGACCAAATGTTAGGTTAACATTAGATTACCTAGAAGCTGCTGGCCCCAAGCTCTCAGTTGACAAGTACCAGTGTTGAGGTTAAGGGGTGCTGGGGAACCCCAAAATACCGACACACTGGGTCCTGCTTGAGTAAATTCGACACAAGCCTTCTTAAAGCCAAAGAAAAACTAAGTTTATTAAAGATTTGCCATACTAGGTTGTCTCTTAAGGAGCCTAACCTTTTGTAATGCTTGTATTCACAAGTGGGTCAGATAGAATCTCAGCTAGACAGAGTCTGAGCTGGATTGAATCTGACCACCTTGATGGAAGCAAGATGGAACTTAAATACAAAAATGATTGTAGGAGAGATGGGGGGGGGGTGCTCTGGTAGCCTAGGGTGATGGGAGGAGGGGTTTAGGGAGGGTCTTGAGGAGAAGTCCAAGGAGGACCTCAATGGGACAGGTCAAGGGTTGGAAACAGCTGGCAGACAATGGAGGGTTTGGGTGGGAAGCAGGTGGGGCAATCCAGAGGTAACAGGCAATGGAAGACCATGCTAGGCCAAGGGCAACAGATTTGAATATGAAAGATTCAGGAGTACCTGGCTACAAATTGAATATGAAAGGCCAGGTTAAGTGGGGAGATTCAAGGGGAACTGAGGGAGGTACCCAGAGTCTGAACCCCATCAGCAGCACTGCAGAGCCTTGGTCATGAATATAGATCACATAGTTGTTGCTGTGTTAGTTCTTCATTCTCAAAGAGGGCCATGACATCTAGATGACACGACTTGCAGTTGACTTTGATTTGAGTGAGGGAGGGCTGTGCAAGGTCACCAACCTCACTTTCTTTTCCTGAGCCATCTGGGTCCAGTGGCCTGATGTTTATCAGGACAGCTGGAGATGGCCCAGGATGCAATGTGAGACCCTGCCCCTTTCAGGCTAAGGTCTTATACATCCATTCAATGAATAGCCTTCTTTAATTAGTTGTTCAAGGGAAGGCCTCTTTAATAAAAAAAAAATCAAACTGGGAGGGGAAGACCCTTAGGATTCTTGGGTAAAAGAGAAACAATTACTATTTAGTATTTAAATTCACTCTGTGCTAGGTGGGTGGGGACTTGTTGTCCACTCTATGAGCTCCAGAGTGAATTGGGTTTGAGGCTTGAGCAAGAGATGCAGCCAGTAAACCAAGATGAAAAAAAAGGCAATTTTTGGGGGTGGAATGGAGGAGGAGAAGAGCTACTACTCACTCACAGGTTGTGTTTGTCCTTCATTTTTGAAGAGGACCATCAGGACTTGGAGATGGCCCAGAGATCATATAGTATCTCAGCAGGGAATGAATAAAGAAGATAGAAGCTCTGGCCATGTTATCAGTAGCTCAAGGTGCCTCTCTGGTTTGGTGGCTATTATCTATCAGAGATTTGCGAAGGACTAGGCCTTAATCACAAACCCTTGTCACAATCTTATCCATAGGCATATGATTGAGAAGAACCATAAGTAGATGAATAAAAAATGCCAGCCTGGAAACCTGGCCATCTGGGCATTTTATGGAGGTGATTTTGCAAGTAGATACATTCAAGGACTTGGTAAGCTGCCCCACAAATGCAAAAATGTTGCCTTTTGCCCATCCAAGCAAGCGCTTTCTGTTACACTCATTTCTCATCAGGTTGCACTCCTCCAGACCTTTCCACCAAGTCCTAGAAAGCTCTTCTGTTTTGGAAGCTTACTCTAGCCTTAGAATCACATACTGGAAATACCCTTTTTTTCACTAATTGGATGGCTCCTCCTAGAACCTCTTCATTTGTTGTCAGGAAGCACACCCCTGGACTTCTCCAGCCCCCTAATCCCTTTGCAGCTCCCTTTCATAAATTATATTCCTCATCAGAATGTAACCCTAGGGAGAGAGGGCAGGAACTCTTTCTTTTTTTCATGTATTTGTATTTACAGAGCTTAACATATGGCAGGCATTTAGTAAGTACTTGTTGACTGACTCTAGGAATAGGCCAGACTAGTCTTTTGGGAAGAGTTTTGTACTGGGGGTACAGTGGTCATCAGAGGCTTATAGTATTTGCCACTAAAGTGTTTAATCTTCATTCCATCCACAAATTGGAGTTCTTAGCCATGAAGTGATCTGCCACTGACAAATTTATAGATAATGCGTATAGAGTTTCATTTCAAGTATAAATGAAAAACAATCCACTATTATATCCTGAAACTGGTTTTTGGTGTTGTACCTGACTCATGATCCCATGACAGAGAAGAAGGAAAAGACAGTCTTTATCTGTCCAGTGGGTTTTTACCAATTTTTGCACATGCCTTTGGACATCTGGGACCCTTGCCATTTTTAAATAACTCATGGAAAAGGCAAGTGGGGACATGAACTATTTGGAGATGTTATTCCTAAGTTGCTCACCATTAGTTAGCAATAGTCAACTGTGAGTTTGGTCAAGGAGAACCAAAGTGAATAGCCAATAATCAAATGTAAGTGTCCTATTTCTTAAAGATCTCATGATCCCTATGGAGGTTTTAATGGACTGCAAACTTGAGTCAGCTATGAGATATGTCAGCCAAGAAAGCTAATGCCATCTTAGTGTGCACTAAGAGAATCATGGCTTCCAGAAATAAAGAGGTGATAAGCCATCTGTACTCTGCCTTAGTCAGACTGTATTTTCAGTATTGTGTTTAGAAGGGCCTTGAGTCTATGTTACATGATGATGAGTTGGAAAAGCTGGGGATGCTCCGCCTGGAGGAGAGGAGACTCAGGGGGCACATGAAAAAGGGAATGGATTTGTTTTGCTTGGCTCCAGAGGACAGAACCAGGAATACTGAGTGAAAATTGCAAAGTAGCAAATTTAGGCTTGAAGTCAGGAAAGACTTCCTAATAGAGCTCTCTCAAAGTGAAATGAGCTGCCTTGGGATATGGGGGTTACCCCTCACTGTGTATTCACAGGCTGGATGACCTCACTCCTAGGTAATCTTCCAATGGCCCATAAAATAGCCTCTCAGACCAAACAGAAAACCATATCCTGGATGTTTGAATACTTTCATTGACACATTTATTGATAACTGCCTCATCTGACCCACTAGTTCAGGCAGATCTCAGCCTTTTCTTATTTTACTTTCTACTCTCCAACTGTCTTCAATAGCAACCTTGCTTCCATAAGCATGGCGTTCCACCCCTCCACCCTACCGCTTCCATTCATACATTCCCTTTCTAGTTCTGGAACTCTTCTAAGACTGCAGACTCCCAGAAAGTAATTCTGTGTATTCTCTCCTTAGTCTCCTTTATGCGGGCCTGAAGGTTTTCACCCATTCACCCACCCCCCAAAGGGAAAAAATCTGTTTATCTTTCTTTGTTTTAAGTGTTTACTTTGTCTTAATAAATAGTCTTAACCACAGATATTTGCTGGTCTAGGTATACTTATGGGAATGCAGCTGGGAGCAGGTAATTGAAGACAGAAATACCTCTAGAGGAAAGAGAAAGAAATTTAATGCTTGAGGTGTTTTGCTAGAGTGTTGTGTCTGGCTGGGGACTTGGAGCTAATAAAAAATAGAATTATAGATCCTTTTGTTATAGATTCCCAGAGCAGCGTCTACACAATGAGTCAATATTAGAAGGCAAATAAGAGTGACTGAACAATCCTCGCTGAACCAGTTCATCAGTGCTTAACTCACAATATCCTTTCAAGGTAGGCAGTACAATTCTTATTATCCCCATTTCACAGATGAGGAATCTGAGATTCATAGAGTGTAGATGGTTTTCCAAAGGTCATGCAGATAGTGGTAGATTTGAACACAAACCATATGATTCCAAATCTTCTGTTTTCATCCCTATGAATGAACCTGTGTTGGGTTTTGTGGCAGATAACAAAAAAGTATTTTTCCTTCTCTCAAGGAGTTCACAATCCTAGTTAAGACAACTCTGTTCCCTTTTTTCTCACCCCCTTTACTTTGAACTTGGCACCCCATCCTTACAATGCCTTTCCATTGGTTGTTCCTCATACTTGAATTTATCCCTTCCTTTTTCTCTTAGAATCACTGATGTCCTTTTTTTAAAAAACAGTTATATTTCACCTTGTTTTAAAGCAAAGATCCACTTTTTGCCCCTTCTACCTCCTCTTACATCCCCTTGATAATGCAAGAAAAAACCTGATACAAACGTGTACAGTCAAAACAAATCCCTCATATTGGCCATATTAAAACACACACACATGCAACTGTATATATGTACGCATATACTCATGTATACACATGTATATGCGTACATAAACATGCATATACATATACGTATTCATTTATATTTGCATAAAATTCTGCACTCAGTCCATCCCCTCTCTATCAGGAGGTAAGTAGCATGTTTCATCTTTATTCCTATGGAATATGTTAATCAAAGTTCCCAATTTTTCAAAAAAATTGAAAAAAATGTTATTAAATTGTTCTCTCCAGTTCTCTCACTCTGCATTAATTAGTAAAAAAAAAAAATACAAATCTTCTCAAGTTTCTTTGAAATTGTCCCATTCATCATTTCTCATAACACAATAGCATTCTATCACATGCATTAAACCATAACTTATTCAACCATTCCCCGATTGATGGGCACCTCCTTGGTTTCCAATTCTCTGCTGCCACAAAAAGAGCTGCTATAAACATTTTTGTACATATGGGTCATTTCCCTCTTTCTTTGATCTCTTTGGAGAATAGACCTAGAAATGATATTCTTGGGGCAAAGAATATATATAGGTTAATAGCTTTGGGGGGCATGAGCATAGTTCCAAATTGCTTTCCTGATTGGCTGAACTAGCTCACAGCTCTACTAACTGTGCTAATATACCTGCTTTCTCATATTCCCTACAGCATTTGTCATTTTCCTCTTTTGTCAACTTTGCCAATCTAGAGGGTGTAAGGTGGAATCCCAGAGTTGTTTTTACTTGCACTCTTTAAATTATTAGTGATTTGGAGCGTATTTTTTCTTAGGATTGTTGTGAGCTTGAAATTCCCAGTTTCCTTTAGGGTTCAATGAAGGTGCTACCTTCTATGGCAAACCTTTCCAAATCTGCCTTGTTGTTAATCTGCCTTGCTCCCTCCCTCCTCAAGTAACATGCTTATTCATCTGGATGAAGGCAAGGCAGTGTGATTCCATGGAAAAAGGTTATGTTGGATTTGAAGCCAGAGGGCTTAAGTTTGAATTTAAGCTCTATTAATTTACCTGTATGACCCTAGGAAAGACTTTTAATCTTTTTTGGGTTTCAGTTTCTTCATCTATAAATCTAGGGGTAGGACTAGATGGCTTCTTAGATCTCTTCTAGTTCTAAATCTATCAAATCCATCCATCTATCCACCCATCATCTATCTATCTATCTATCATTGGTTTGTCTGTCCATCTATCTGTCTGTCCATCCGTCCATCTATCTATCTATCTATCTATCTTTCCCCCTACCTCCAGTAGAATATAAACTTCTTGAGGGCAGAGACTCCAGGACCAAATACAAAGTGCTTGGTTTGACATTCAAAGCCCTTGGTAACTCAGCCCTCTCCTACCTGCTACCTCTTACACCTTACTCTGACAAGTATTCTTTGATCCAGTAACAGACTCCTTGTTATTACAGAAACAAAGCCCTCCATCTCTAGGCTCTGGACATTTTCTCTGGCTGTCCCACTTGCCTAGGATGTTCTTGCCCCTCATCTCTGCCTATTGTTTTCCCTGGATTCCTTCTAAACTAAAATCCTGTCTCCTCTTAATTCTAGTGTCTTCCTTCGCTTGCCTAGGATGTTCTTGCCCCTCATCTCTGCCTATTGTTTTCCCTGGATTCCTTCTAAACTAAAATCCTGTCTCCTCTTAATTCTAGTGTCTTCCTTCTTTTGATGACTTCCTATCTATCCAGTACAGCGCTTGTTTGTAAGTAGGTTTGCTTGTTGTCTCCTCCTTGTGAGCTCCTTGAGGGCAAGGACTGTCTTTTGTCTTTGTTTTTGTATCTCCAGAACTTGGCAGAGGGTACTTGGCATATAGTAGGAACCTGATAAATGTTTTCTTGACTGACTTATTTTTTCACCTTTGCATCCCCAATACCTAGCTCATATTTTAGTACCTTGGTTTTTAATAAATGTTCATTGAATTCAATGTAATGGAGTTGAATCAGAAAACAATAGAAAGCAGTTCCAGTGATAGATTTCATATGGTCAAATGCCAAAGCTAAGGTATAGACACTAATTGAGATGGACTAGGCTGAGTGATGGTGAGGCTGTCACCCATAAGATGGAACCCTGACACCCTAGAAGCCCCAACCCCAGTGAGTTAGAACTTATTTTCCTCTACCCATACATCACCACTGCCCTCTTTCTCCCTTTTGTCACCTGGGAAAAGCCATTCAGGCAGCAGCAGTACAAATTTGCTCCAGTAAACTCACAGCTGAGGAAATGTGTGAAGTAAACTTAATTCAATCTGATTCAACAAATATATATTAAGTGCTTATTATATACAAAGCTTTGTGGTGAGCACTGAAGACACAAAAATGAAATAGAACAGCATCCCTATCCTCAAGAAACTAAAATTCTTTTTTTATTTTATTCTGAATTTAAGAAATAAAACAAGCATTTCCATTACATAGAATAGGAAAAAAAATGATTGTATGTGAAACTGCAAATCTATTATATAAACTTTACTATTCCTTTTAGGACCTCATATTCTAAGATGGAGGCTGAGATATTCACACAAGTAGCTACAAGATGTTAGGATGGAATATTCAACAGAGAAGATGAGTGATTGGGAAGAAGGAATCACTTTGAGTAAAGGACTTTTGGGGAGGCTTCATGGAGGAAGAATCTTCTGAGCTTGGCCTTGAAGGGAGAGAAGGAATCTCACCAATAGAGATGAGGTACAAGTCCATTCCCTGTATGGGGGATAATTTGCAATCATAACAATAGCTAGCATTTTTATAAAGCCTTAAGATTTACCGGAGGGGGCACAGCTAGGTGGCAAAATGAATAGAGCTCTGACCTTGGAGTCAAGAGGACCTGAGTACAAATCTGGCCACTTACTGGACACTTACTAGCTGAGTGACCTTGGGCAAGTCACTTAACCCCAATTACCTGCCCTGCCCCCAAAAAAGAGATTTAAGATTTACTGTGTGTTATCTCAGTTAATCCTCACAATAATCCAGTGCTTTAGGAGCAATTATTATGAGGCAGTTATGTGGCAATGTGGATAGAGTGTAGAACTTGGAGTCTTGGAAACCTGGGTTCGAATCCTGTCTAAGTTATTGGCTGGCTGTGTGACCATGGGTACTCATTTAATGTCTCTCAGCCACAGTTCCTGCTTCCTTTACAAAATGAAGACAAAAATGGCGCCTGCTTCAGAGGGCTGTTATAAGGGTTAAACCAATTCCTATATGTAAAGTATTTCATAAGCCTTAAGTCACTATATAAATGCTAGCTATATTTTACCAGTGAGGAAACTGAGGCTGAGAAAGGTTAAGCGATTTGCCCACCATCACATGCCTAAGTATTTGAGGCAGGATTAGAACCCAGGTTTTCTAACTCTGGTCCTCGGGCCATTGTTCCATCTAGCTGAGTATAAGGACATACAGGAGGAAAGATGAGATGAGGGATAGTGAATAGTTCAGCTTGATAGGATTTGGGGTGCGAAGGTGGGGGTGGGGTGGAGTACAAGATGGTAAAGAGACAAAGGGCTTGAAGCCTCATGTTACTGCAAATCTCAGGGGAGATGTTAGCTGTGGTTTTCGGAGACACGGAACCTTCTGTTCCAGTGTTAGCTGTGGTCTATCTCCAGTTGGGCCTCTCTCTCTCTCTTAGAATCATTCCAATCATGTCTGACTTTTAATCACCTGATTTGGGGGTTTCTTGGCACAGATAGTGGAGTGGTTTGTCATTTCCTTTTCCAGCTCATTTTACAGATGAGGAAATGGAAGCAAACAGGATAAAGTGACTTGCCCACGGTCACACAATTAGTAAATGTCTGAGGCTAAATTTGAACTTAGGTTCCTCCTGACTCTAGGCTTGGTGTTCTATTCACTGTGGCCACCTAGCTGCCTCTCCAGCATAAGTGAGTAAAATGGGGTCTCTCATTGAAGGCTGTGGACCTTGGGGCCCTCTAGAATGAGGCCCTGACTCTCAGGAGGCCCAGGTATGCATAGTAGGAAGGCTGAGGGGTGGAGGAAGTCATTGTTCCTCTGGCTACTTTATTTCCTTGGTTTGTGGCTGTTTGACAACAGCTGTAAAAACAGCTTATAAATTAGGTGCGGGATTGTAAAACGCAGAAATGGTCTCAGAGGGGAACAAGCTGGGAGAACAGCTTTTTCCAGCCTTCTCTGACAGAAGGTCAAAGCCTGACACCCTACCGTGGGGGACAGCAGTAGGGTAAGGTTATATCTGTGTGTGCTGAGGAGGGGTGGGTGGTTGGAGTCTCTGGCTGCATCCAAGCAGGAGAACTCACTCACTCCTCAGAGACTCTTCAATTGGGGAGATGTTTATATCCTTTCAGTGAAGTCCAAATTACAAGCCAGCAACTGGAGCCTGGGGAAAATAAACTCAGGGATACAAGGTAGGGAACTTTTTTCTTCTTCTTTTAAAGGCTGATTTACATTAGTCTCTTGAAGTGAGAAGAAGACTTCAAAAGCAACCAGGGAGGTAGAGAGGAGTTTGGGGAAGGGGAAAGTGGAGGTAAAGGAGAACTAGCTCAGGGGAAGCTGGGACATACTAATTCTCACCTTCTCCCCTAGCCCCCATTTACCCCTTCTAGAAGACAAAGTTTTCTAGTAGAAAAAGGACTGGATTTAGAGTCAGAAGACCTGGATTTGAATTCCAGCCCTGGTGTTTACTACTTGTGTGACCACTGGTAAATCAATTGACTGACCTCTCTGGACCTCAGTTTCCTCATCTATAAATTAGGCTCCTTGAGAGTGCCCTTATTTTTATAGAAGAACATGTTTTGTGAATCAAGTAGAATATTAGATTTGACCATCATGAAGATCCTTTATACTCTAGATCGTTTTTCTTCCTTCTCAAGGACTGACCCCACAGAAAGAAACCTCAAGGTGGATGATCTGTTAAGTATATATAGGGAGACTAGTGAGATATTGTTGGCATATATATATGTGTATGTGTGTGTGTGTATATATGTATACACACACACACATACACACACATTTTATATATATATATATGTATATACCAAGTAAGAAGGTGGACCCTGTCTGTTTTACCTATACTCATTTTCATGACAATCAAAGAGGGGCTTGAGAATAAAGCTTACCTCTCCATCCCACCCTCCACACAACTGCCATGATGTTGGGGGGTCAGGATATGTCAAGTGAGTTGAAGGGAACAGAAAAACAGCCAAGAACAGAACAAAAATATGAAAGATTTTCTAACCTCCAGTTGGAAAATAGTACGAAACTATGAACCTTGAATTGCCATCAAACAAAAGGCAGTAAAAAAGAGATATAAATAACTTAGAACGTTTGATTGTTGATTTCCTGTGCATGGTGTCTAATAGCTTTGTCTTTGTGATAATGACCATCAGCCTACACTTGTCAAGGAGAGGCTTTCTAACCATTGTACCCCAGTAGGTGGTAACAGAACAGCACATGACTCTGAAGACTGAAGCCCAGAAAAGGGGAGCAGACAACAGCTCAGCAGACATACGACCATAATGTCCAAGAGCAATACACATAGTACAAAGGGTGTTTTGTCACTATTTCTCTGCTCTTTGATTAAATGTCTTTTGTGTTGAATTGATATATCCTCTGGCTGGCTAGTAAAAGTAAAATATTGTGGTGAGAGATCATGAGTTTTGAGTTGGTGCTGACCCCTCAGAATTTCAGTCTTAAAGCAGCTTTTCTTAGGTTCTGTGGGTTGAAGGGGTATCAGAGGCCACAGATATGTATTTTCACTATCTAAAGCCACAGAAGATGCATTCTGTATGATCTCTATGTAGGTTCATATATTTTCTTGAGATTCTATTGCAAGCCTCTCGAGGGACCCTGGACTCTTGCTTGCCTAGTGTCAATGCCTCTGAGGGTGCTTAGAATGTGTTTACTCAAGAGGCAGCTCACTTTTTAGTTGCTTGAACACTTAGAAGAAGAATTGTTTCGATTCATCCTCTGTAGCTCTCCTTCTTCCATTCTTCTACCCTCCTTCTAGTCCTTGAGGACATTTCTCTGCACAGCTAGGTTTGTTTGTACTTCTTTGTATGTTTTCTTAGCCAATGTATTAAGTTATTTTTTATATGTGTATCTGTCCTGTCTCACATAAACAGTTCCTGCAGGGCAGAGATTAGGTATCCTTCTCTTTCTCTCTCTCTCTTTCTCTGTCTCTGTTTCTCTCTCTTACTTTTTCTGTTTCTATCTCTCTCTCTCTCTAGTTCAGGGCTTTTGAGTTCACAAAGAGAGGTATGGGAGTGGGGGGTAGAGAGCAATCCAGGGAGAAATGGTTGTGGGAAAGACTCAAAGACCAAAGATTGAAAGTCATGTCAAAGGGAGAGTATGGTTTGGATTTGCTAGGCATCTTGCTTGCCTAGTTTCATCTTCTGCAGGACTTTCCAGGGTACTTACTGTGGCCCCCCTGCCTGGGAAGTGTATTTTTTCCTGGGATGCCCTTCAACATTAAGACTATGAGATATCTTGGTCCCTTAATAAAAAATTTTGAGTTGATCTGAATGAGGTTTCCAAGTGACCTTAAGTAGTATCTAGATCTAAGTCATTATAATAAGTAACCCATCGTCCTTCATTTACAAGGATGATGCTCCTCAGCTAGTGTTGCAAAGATGTCACCCTTGTGACTGGTGACCCACATTTGTAGGAGAGCTCATCTGGTACTAACTCCCTATGTCATCCTGGATGTTGATAATGATGATGATAGCTAACATCCTTTAACCTTTACAAAGCACTTTACAAATAATAATTCTTTTTATTTCCACAACAACCCAGAGAGATAGGGAGTTTTGTTATCCCCATTTTACAGATAAGAAAACTGAGGCCAAGGTTAAATGACTTTCTCAGAATCACACAGCTAGGAAGAGTTCAGCTTTGAACTCAGGTCTTCCTGACTCCAGGTTCAGCACTCTATCACCTGGAGATCAGACTAGACTTGTTTCAACCTCTCTAAGACTTATTTTTTTCTCATCTGTCAAATGGGTATGATAAGGTACCCTATGGTACCTATCTCAGAGCAATAGTGGGGAATACATGAAGTAATGAGTTATGAGAACACTATGCAAATGTGACATTTTATTAGTACTAAAGAGATAGATTAGCATAGAAAATTAGGGAAGATCTATGCAGAGCGGAGCTCCTGGCTTTGGCCTTATTAGCACCGGGGATTGTAACCAGGCATAGCTCATATACATTCTCACATACTTCTTCAAAAGGGTAAAAAACTCCACTGAACTACATGTTCAAAAACATTTTCATCCATATGGATATATAAATACACAACTACAGAAATATATACATAGGAATATAGATAGATTCTACTTTCACATTCCACATGCTGTATACAGGCAGAAAAATGGGACCATGGACATAAGTCCTGGAGTCAGGAAGAACTGAGTAGTTTACGTTCTCCCTCAGATGTTTACTATCTGTGTGACCCTGGTCAACCACTTAGCCTATGTATACCTCAGTTTCCTCATCTGTAAATGAAGATAACAGGAGCTACCTCCCAGGGTTGTTGTGAGGATCAATGAGACAATATATGCAAATCTTAAAGTGTGGTGTGAATTCTAGCTATTATTGTTAGTGGAGAGGGTGCTAGACTTGGAGCCAGGAAGACCTGAATTCAAGTCCTTCCTCCAGTACCCATAAGCTGTATAGCAATGGGTATATCCCTTCAGCCAAGTCTCAGTTTCCTCACCTGTAGTACGTGGACAATAATGCCTGTAGTACCCCACCATAAAAGGTTATTAGAAGGGCCCATTTGAAACCATGTGTGTAAATTGCTTTGCAAACCTTAAAGGAAACATATATAAATGTCAGTTGTTATTAGTCTTGTTGCTATACATACATATGCAGTCGCACATAGTCAGGTTCATGCCAATATCCAATATGCAAGCATGCCTACCCAGATCTAGGCAATATCCAACGTCTATCCAAATCCTCCCCCTCCCACCATCTGGATCTGCTATGCTCATGGATGAATGCACAGAGATAGTATGAACAGAATCACTGGACCTTTCCAAGGTGGGGCACCCTGATGGCGCACGTTCCTCATCATATTGAATCAAAATATCTAGAACCATTAGTGATGTTGACGTAGCTGATGGCCAGTGCTAGAAAGAATTAATTAAAAAGCATTTGTTCAGAATTTACTATATGTTAAGGGAAACACTACTACGGATAGTGATACAAATCAATTTGCCCTTAATTGTCCTTGAGGAGCTGATATTCTGATTGGGTGAGATAATACCTATAGGGGAATGGTGACTAAGGGATGGAGTTTTGGACTGGGGAGTCAGAGGAGTGATGAATGCAATTGTAGTCAATTGAAATGACATTTCCAATATTTCCATATTGTTGTTTCGAATAACTACCTTCAGAGTAAGAGGGTGGGTGAGTTGGGTAGTCCTCACTCAGTCATGTGAACCCTGGTTGGGGTAGAGTGGGGTGGGCAGTCTAGATCTAGTTGGATATAATAAGAATATGAGCACAGATCAATCAGGACAGCACAGCCCCCAGGGCAGATTCTCCAAAAATCAATAGCTTAGCTCCTCCAGGGTGTAGTCTCTATAGGTCTGGTTCATGAGAAGAAATAGTTATATCAGTGGCATGCTACCACTTAGGGCTCTCTTCGGCAGGAGTCTGCCAATAGCAACTTTCATTCTTAGGTATGCTAGTCTTACCTTCAGAACTAAAAACAGCCATTTTTGATCCTGGGACCAATAGCACAAGATGCACCCTCAATGCTGTGAGGAGGCTAGGTACTGAAACTCACACATGTTTTGAGACCATTTCTGGGGAGACCTCCAGGGGGAACTAAACAGAGACAGCTCACCTGAAGCAAAACTGTATCAATGTGTGACATCTAGCTTTCTATTTTAACTAATCATTTTTGATAACTAGGTACTAAGCTCAATGGTTTCTGCATTGCCTTACTGGTTTCCTCTAAATATCAGCAAGCTGGGGTAAGGCCTTGGACATCCCGTCCTTGTTAACTTCATCTGTTCACCAAATTCATCAGGATAATGTGACCTCAATTTCAATCATTTCTGCTGAGTCTTCTGTATTCTCCCGGGGAACCCTTTGCTTTGACTCTGGTCTGGTATTTTAATTATTGTTTTGAATTATAACTTGGACCACCACACCCACCCCTGCCTTATTCTACCCCTTTCCCCCAATATGTTGTTTGTTGTTCAGTTATGTCTGATTCTTAGTGACCATGTTTGGGGTTTTCTTGGCAAAGATACTGGAGTGGTTTGTCATTTCCTTCTTTGGTTCATTTTACAAATAAGTAACTGTGGCAAACAAAGTTAAGTGACTTTCTCAGGGTCACGAAGTTAATTAGTGTGTGAGGCTAGATTTGAACTCAGGAAGAGGAGTCTTCTTAATGCCAGATGCTCTATCAACTTCTACACCTAGCTGCCCCTCCTCTCTCACCTGTTAATCTTTAATTACTATCCTGCCTAGGCCCTTTCCTCACAGGGAATAAGGACCTAGCATAGATCTGTGCTGTGATGGTGCTGAGGCGTCAGACTGGAGGTCTTTGTAATTTCAAAATCACTGAACTAGTGCTCTAAGACAGGTACATAGTGGGAAGGATAGTCCAGGGAAAGCTGCAGCCTCTGGGACTCTGCCTTCAAGATTTAGTTTTAGAGACTTTTCCTTCTTTCCTTGAAGGTTACCTTTCTTCTACCCTGTAAGTTACTTGTATATACGTAACTATTTACAGGTGGTCCCTTCCATTAGAACGTAAGGTCTTTGAAGGAAGTGAAACTTTTGCTTTTCTTTTTATCCCCAGTGTCCCGGGCACATAATCAGTTCTTAATAAGTGTTTGTTCATTGATTGATTTGTTGATTGACTGCCAAAAGTAGAAGGGGAGGTGCCGCTAGAAGACTTCAGTCACAACTAAAAGTCTAGTGGGGTAGAGATGTTTAGATGTAAAAGCGAAGCCTTTCAGATGCAAAGTAGGTAACTGGGAGGCTTGAATACCTAAAATACATCTGTAGAGGTCAGCTAGACAATGAACTTCCCTCCAGGGTATAGACTACATTCATACCTTTGTCCCTAGTCACTCATCTATAAATGGATTCCCTTGGGAGTGAGAGAGGTGAAACTGACTGAATTGAAACTAATCATTACCCTAAGGCAAGTTGGAGTCACTTAGAGGGAAGGGGCTTTTGAGCAAAGAAAGATTTGTCTAATAGGAGAGGTAAGATTTCTCCCAACTACTGCTGGGAGGTGATAAATAACCTCAGAACTGAGGTTCTGAGCTAGTCAAAGGGAAAAGCTTCTGGCAGTGCTAAACTAAGGGTCTTTACACTAGGAAGAAAAAAAAAACTCTGTAGGACTCAAGCAGAAAACAGTCTGGCTACACTCCCAGCTTCAGAGGGAACTAAAGATACCCATCCAAGTCGATGGCTAAAGGTGAAAGATGACTATAGTTGCCCTTTGAAAAATGAACCCAGAAGGCCAATGAGTTGACCTAGCCAGTGGAGCTGCTCATCCCAGCCTATCAGCAAGATTGACCATGGTGCTCAGATACTTCATCCTGGAAAAGCAAGCCTAGGTAAGCTGCCAGTCCTACATAGACACTAGACCTGGGAAGAGTCAGCCTAGCAGAACACTGAGGATCATCTTGTCTCTCATCATCACCATACCCTACAGAAAAAAGAAAAAAAGGAAATCAAGGCTCCAAAGTTCCCAAATTATCAGTTGCCTTGGCCTTGTATGTTCCCTATAAGGATGCTTCGTTAGCATTGTTTGTGTCCACTCTTCCTCCCTTCCTGCATTCTGGCTGTCTATATGGGAAAGTGTGTTCCTGGTTTTAGAAAATAATTGAGTCTACTGGTTGATTGATAGGAGGAAGAATACCAGTAGGAGCTCATGATCTAGAGTTTAAGAGAATAGTACCCAAAGGGATTTATTCCTCGAGCCCTGAAAGTAGTAGCAGCCACCCAAATGAGAACTTAATCTAAATGATTAAGCTAAGTGAGCCTTGAGAGGGGCCGGGCTGGGCTGAACCAGATGAAAGAATTTTCCACTTGTGGGGCAACTTGCATCATATCTATGTACATCTTACTTCCCCTACTAGGCTGAATGCATCTTGAAGGCCAGGGCTCTGTCTTATTTATCTCTGTAGTCACACAGGGCCTAGAATAGTGAATTGCATATGGTGGGTACTTAATACATGTTGAATGAACATTATGAAAGTATAAACATGGAGGGGGACTAGATCACGAAAGCTCTTTCTTTCTATCAATGCCATTGACTGGGTGAGCTGCCAATCAGTATCAGGCCAGCCAATAGCAGTTTTAGTTGGCGTTATACGACACTGACTTGTCGGATGCTGATTGACGACTCGGCAGCCAGTCAGTGATAGGGAAGTGAGAATACGAATGAGTCTTCCCCTCTGCAATTCAAGAAAAGAAGATCTGAGGCAACCTGAAGGGTGTAAAGGGTACAAAGCCCATGGCCCTTGCCCATGGACTTGCTGAAGTCTTAGGAAACTCTCCCCAGTCCTCATATTGCTTCAGACTTTGTGACCTCATAAGTAACTGCTGGGGTGAGGAGGCAGTGCTTCCAGATGGGACCCATTCATCTCCAAATAGTGAAGTGCTCATCAATATCCCTGTGTGCTCCATTCAGTGCGATATTGGAAAGTGCTTTGCAATCAGAGGACCTGAGTCTACATCCCAGGCTCTACCACCTCTTCCCCAGTGTGACCTTGGGCTGTTACCTCCCTTCTCCAGGTTTCCTCTTTGAAATGAGAGTGCAGGCCCGGAATTCAAAAAGATCTTTACAGAATAGAGCATTGGGCTGAATTAATATGGTCCCTGGAACTGAATGTAAAATTCAAGATATTTTCTGACCAGGGCAGAGGACAGTGGGACAATCATTAACTACTTGTTTCTGGAAGCTGGGTCTCCCTGAATGCTTAGTGCTCAGCACATTAGTGTTTTTGGCTACCACATATACTCCTCTGTGAGTGGCCTCTGATGGCACTTTGAGTTTTGGTGTTCTACGACTCTAGAATCCTCTGAGTCCGGTCCTGGGAACATACTTCGGTCAACTTATGCCTAATAGAATTTGCCTGCTGGTTACTTATATGTTGTCTCCTTCAGCTAAGGACTTCTTGGTGAAGGATCATTGGCATGTGTCTAGACCAGAGGGTGCCCTCATTAGCTAAACTAACGGGAAGTGGGCTACAGGAAATGTAGTTACAGACCATTAGGAACAGTTACCATCTTGATAGTTTTCAAAAACTACTCTTCACATTGAGGATTTCATTCACAGACTAAAGGGAGAAGCAGCTGCTTCATGGAGAGGCTGGAGATTAAAGGGCTAATCCTCACCACCATATTGGACCATCAGATCATAGGGTCATGGAATCTCAAGGGGGAAGGAAGCATAGTGGGCATGTCATCAACCCCTCACTTAACAGATTAGTGAAGTGGGTCCCAGGATCCCAGGAAGAAATAGCATGATGTGGTGGAAAGTACACTGGAGGCAGAGGACCTGAGTTCAATTCCTACCTCTGACATTACTTGTATGACCTTGGGAGAGTCATATAATCTATCTGGGCCTCACTGTCCTCATATGTAAAATGAGCAATTGGGATGAAATGACTTCTCAAATTCCTTCCAACCCTAAACCTAGCCCTAACCCTAATTGTTTACCTTAACCTAATTCTGAGCCTCTGACTAACCCAAATCCTAAACCTAATCCTAATCAATGGACAAATATTTAAATGCTTGTGCTAGGCTCTGGGGATACAAGTATAAAGAAGGAAATCCTCTCTACTCTCAAGGAATTTCTATTCTCATGGGAAGATCAACAAGGACATGCTGTATATAAACACAGACAGCATAAATACGAAGTGAGTACATACAAATGTGTAGAAAATAGTTAAATATAAGGTAGTTTGAGAGAGAGGGCACTAGTGTTGGGGGATTCATAGTGAAAGTGATGCCTGAACTGTGTCTTAAAGGAAGGCGGGAGGGGGGACTCTTTGAGATAGAGGTAGAGTCCTATAGATCTATGATCCTACGAAATTTCTTGGTCAGTGTTACATATATAGCTAAGTGTCACAGATTGGATTTGAAATCAACGAATTCAAGGTTTCTTTCCAGTATATTGTGGGAAGCCAAAAGCTATCTGGACTACCCCATTGCAGCAAACATCCGGCCTTGCGAAAAGCCACCCCGGATCTGGAACATTCCTCCGTTATCTTAATCTTTACTGCCCCTCCTTGCTTCTGCCCTCTGGAAACCCCCTACTTCCTCTAGTACGACTATAATTACTGCTACTCTGCCCTTCAATAAATGAGACTTGATCAGAAATCCTGTCTTGTCTCCATTCTCTGCGTCTCCTGTCTCCTGCCCCCTCTTTTCGTTCTCCAGGTCTTTCGTTCTTGTCTCGCGGGCCGGGACACTATATAACATTGCCTCATGTTCCAGTGTCTTCTGGGGGTGCTTTGCTCTTCTATATACCCTAGACCAATACAATCACGATGGTCAAAAAGCATTAATTAAGCTCTTGCTGTGTGCCAGGCATTGTGCTATTACAGGGCAGAAAATTCCAAGTCCCTAATTCAAACGTTGCCCAGGATGGAGGCAGAGAGGGGAATGTAAAAATTCTAGGGACCTAAGTTAATGGCAGGACAAGATCCACTTCCCTAGTAACCACACAAAATTAGTTATACCCTGTCTCTTAACCCAGTCTGGGGCTATATCTGATGCCCTCTTTAAATGGCCCTAGTCGGGAAGAGTATAATTGTTCCTTCCATATTATAGGAAGTAGAGGGATAGTGTCCCCATGATCTGGAAGATCCATGTAAAAGTTTTTGGCCCTCCCTTTGTACCAGAGAAGAAGTTTGAATTATTATGATATTAAAAGATAAAATAAGTTGATATTATGTAATACTATACATATACTTTATGCATTTCAGAGTTTCTACATTTTTTCTGTGTCATCTGCTGACCTTTGCATGTTGTGTGTGGCTTTGGCGAGACTCCCCCAAAATTCCCACTTAATTTCTTATGCTGACCCATGATATATTGAAATCACAAAGGGGAAAGTCAAAAGGTGGAAGGGATAACTGTATTTTCTAAGCCACTCCTCTAGATAGAGAAAAAAGTGCTTATAGGCCAGGCTTGACCCCCATTGGCCAAGAGGATTGCTACTGCAAGTCTGATATGTAGGCACAGGGTGTGGCTCGTGAGGTGTGCTGCCAGGAATAGACAGGCAAGGGATCAGGGGTCAAATCTGCTAGGCTGGGCTGATCTCCCAGTAGAGCCCTGCACAGGGTCTAGAGAGGTGGTACTTCCTCCCCCTTCCATCAAGGAAGAGAAGTGTATCAACTTCCCAGAGTCATTGAGGGGATCTATGAGATAATCCATGTACAGTGCTTTGAAAACCTTAAAGCACTATATAAATTCTAGCTATTATAAATATAATAATTTTTATTATTAGTTAGAAGACCAGGGTTAAAATCTTGACTCTGCTGCTTGAAACCTGTGATCAAGTCCCTTGAATAATCTGGACCTCAGTTTCCTAATCTGCAAAGTGAAGGAGGTAGACTAGATGATCCCTAAGCCCCTTCCAGCTCTAAATCCTTTAGGGGGCTCCTTCTCATCACCTTGCATTGATTTTTCTGTGTCCAGGTAAGTTCCTTGGAGGTATGGAAGGTCATCTCTGTCTTCCTATTTCCAACTTTGCAAACTGGGCATTTTATAAAATATTTGTTGAGTTGAAGTTCCAACTTCTCCATGCATCCAGAATGATGGTTGGTTGCTTTGGGGCCCACGTGAGGTGGTTCTCATTGGTCTCTTGCTCTTTGTTTCCCCCTTCTCCCTACCCTACAGAAGAGAGGCAGTGCCAAGGTGGGGGGAGGCCATCAGTATGTGGAATGCGTGGGTGACCCAGGTTGTGGTGATAAATGATTCTCAGAATCCCTGCTCTGCTTCCATTGTAGCAGGGAGAATGAATGAGGAGCTCAGAGAGCTCCTCCCTGCTGTCCCCAGCACGGTATTTTTCCACCTACTCTCTGGCTTCAGTATCGATTTAAATAGAGAGAAAGCAGGTGCCAGGAGAGGAAAGAGCTACCCACTGGCTCAGGGAACAAGAGAAAGACTCAGTAAGGCAGGGATGCAAAAAGGATGAGGAAAGAAACAAAGGGAGGGAGAGAGGGAGTGGGAAACAAAGGAGTCTAAATAAAGAGAGGGGAGAAGGGAAAGAGGCGAAATATTCAATAGAGACTGAAAGAGGGAAAAGAAAGTAGATGAATAATCCAAGGCAAGAAAAGTGTCAGGGGGAATGGGTACTTTTTATCAGTATGTGAATTTCCTGCCACCAAAAGCAGATCAACTCCCCCTCCCCCAGAACAGCTTTGTCCTGGGTCTTGGGTGCAATCCCTTTAAGGTAGCCCTTAACCTCATCTTCCTCCATAATGAAGGAATCTATCTTTCTGTTACCTTCAACAAATTCCATCCAGTCCCCCCTGCCTAGTCACAGCAAAGGGAGACTGCTTCCATGGCCCTGTGAGAACTCTGGCCCTGCATGTGAACAGAGCTGTGCCCACAGGCTGTGTGTGTGTGTGTGTGTGTGAGAGAGAGAGAGAGAGAGAGAGAGAGAGAGAGAGAGAGAGGGAAATAGAGAGCAACCATCCTGATCTTTCCTCTTTTTCAGGAGGACCTAGATTTCTCCTTATACCTTGAAGGAATAGTTGATGTGTGTGTGTGTGTGTGTGTGTGTGTGTGTGTGTGTGTGTGTGTGTGTTTTGCCTCAGGGGATGGTGCCGATGATTAAATGGGGCTGAAAAGAGAGAAGAGAAAGAAAGAAAACAGCCTCCATCTACTCTTCCCCACCTCTGTATTCTGATCTCACTGCTCACTGGGTGCTTCAGGTTCCGTGCTGATGGGTCCTTCTAAGCTCCCTGGGAGCTCCCTGAGTTCTGAATAGAGAGGTAAGGGATAATCTGCTTTCCTTCTTCCCCTTTGTTTAGTGGGGCCTCTGGCTCGGCAAGATTCACACACACAGAGTGGTGTTTGCTGGCACAGTCAGATTTGTCTGTGTTACCATGACAACCCCCAGGGCTGCCCCTTTTCTCTCCCCTACCCCAGACTCTTCCCTTACCATCTCTCTCTTCTCATTGCCACTATCTCTGACTTAGCCTACATTTTTTCTCTCTGTGTATCTTTTTTAGTCACTCTTTGTTTTTGGTTCTCCATCATTTTCTCAATTTACTTTTCCTCTCTTCTCCTCTTGTGTCTCTCTCATTTTCCTCAGAGCTGGGCTTCTTCCTGAGGTTGTATTTCAGCAAAGTAGGACCATAAGAATAACATATCTAAAGTTGTAAAGAACCCCTTAAAGGTGATTTAATGTAGCCCCCTCACTTTGTAAATGAGGAAGCTGAAGCCAAGAGTGATTAAGTGATCAGGTCACACAGGGAATAACTAGTAATAAACCTGGACCAGGTCCATTGACTCTAAATCTGACACTTTTTACTGTACTAAATCAGCCTCTTGAAATGAATGACCTTTTCCCAGAGTTGACCCCAGGATCTTGAAGTACATAGTAGAACACTCATCAGAGAAGGGAGGGGACTCAGGATCTAGGTTCACAGCTACAGTCCAGGACAGAATAATCTCAGAAATACTTTTGCCTTTCCTTGCCATGCTTAACCTACCCACATCCCTGTTTTCCTGGAGCGTGGAGAGAATATCCTTTCCATTCTCTCAACATCCTCTCCATTTTCTCATCTTTTCAAACATTAGTCAAGAGCTACTTTCCCCCAGTAGGGGACAGCTGGATGGCTCAGTGGATAGAACCCTGGTCCTGGAGTCAGGAAGACTTAAGTTGAAATCTGGCCTCAGACACTAGCTCTGTGACCCTAGAGAAGTCACTTAGCCTCTGTTTGCCTAAATGAAGTGGAAAAGGAAATGGTAAACCGCTCTATTACCTTTGCCAAGAAAACCCCATGGCAGCAGGGTCCACAGTCACAAAGAGTCAGATGCAGCTGAACAACAACTTCTTCCCAGTAAGTTTTTCCTGATTAACTGATTTGGTCCAATTGTGGTATAAACTCCAGGTTGGCTCTCTGCGCTCATGAAAGTACTTCCCTTCAGCTCTATTCATTTGTATTTGCTTCTGTTTCTGTTGTGTATACATGTGGTTTCCATGTCTTTGTCAGTTTATGTCTATCTTTCCCAGCACAATGGGAGCTTCCTGAGCCTAGGGACTATGTTTCTCCCATCTGAATTGGCAGTCTTCTTCAAAGTCAAGGGCTGTGCCTATACCTCTTCTGCATCTCTTCCCACCAATTAAAACAAGATTTCTCACAGGATTCCCTCACTACAAAGAGTGAAATGTCATGCCGACTGAACAGAGATATGAAGGTTTTGCGGATGCTGAGGACATCTTTTGGATCTTTGCAGAGCATTCTTCCTTAGGTAAGCTCTGGCCTAGAGCAGATCTACTGCTTGTATACGTATTCCCAGTGTTTAACACAGTGTCTGGCATCTAATAAATAATAAATATTTCTTGCTTTGCCTGGTGATCTCCTGATAATTGAATCAATATTGGTTCAGCGAATTAACATTTGGCAGGGGTACCCTCTATTCAGAAGTCCAATCAAAGAGGTTCTGTTGAGTTCTACCTCAAAGAGAGAGACCCAGTTCAATCCTTCATTGGAGGACTCTGGCATTCTGTGACTGGTGACTTTCCATTATCCTACCCAAGGTCATCTGAGTCTGAAAGAAACAATTACTAGGTTCAGAATTGGCGGATCTGGGACCCAATCCCGAATCAATTACTGACTAGCTGAGAGACTGCAGACAAGTCATTCAACCTTTCTAGGGCTTAATTTGTTCATCTCTAAAGTGAATAATCCTATATTCACTATGACCCTTTCAGGGTTGTTGCTCTGCCGAGCCTTTTAGGAAGGAGGAGTTTTATTATTCCTGCTTGTTCTCTTTAGATAGATCATACTCTTGTGCTCTTGGCCTGTCTCCTCTCCCCTTCTTATGGAATTCCTCTTCAATACGACACAAGTTCAGTTGCCTGGTTAAAAAAAAAAATTCATTTATTTTTAGGTAAGGCAACCTCAGAGAATACCCTATAGATAGGTAAGTAGGTAACACGTTTGGTTCATCTAAACTTAGCACAATATCTGGAACATAGTAGGTGCTCAATAAATGTTTATTGGTTTGATTGACTATTGATTGATGGTCTCAATTACTTATTTCATATTGAGTTGACTTAGTTCATTTTCCCTTTTGTAGTCTGTTATTTTTGTTCTTTTTGGCTGACTCACTGATCCTTGGGTAAGTTTACTGGTGGGCCATAGGGTCATTCCTAGGTTCCACATGAAAATTCTTCCCTCTGCAGCCATCTAAATTCCAGTGTTCCTCTTCTGGATTCTTCCCAGCATCTATTTGTCAAGTCTCTCTTCTGCAGACTCTTAATGTCTGCCTGGATGAAATATCTCCAGTGACTTCCTTCCTTATGTGCCTCTTAGACTCTGTCCCTGGTTCCAAGATGTCAATCCTGGCATTCTCAGGCCTGCATTTACAGTTTGATTACTCCTGCCTCCCAGATAGGAGGGCATTTAAGTGCGCATACATTTGGGAAAGAGGGCTTTTGGCTACATATGTCTACATGAGTTCCATTAAAGATCAAGGAAGGAAGGAAGAACACAGCACAATAGGGCTAAATGCTGCTTTTTTCTTTACCTTCTTTCATCCTCTGCTTATTTTGGTTCTTCTAAACAAATGTTCCTCTTTCCTTTCCCAGATTTCTGTTTATTGCCAGCTAGGCTGACTGAGAAGTGCTTTTTGGATTTGGACTCAGAGAACTTGGCTTTGATTCCTAGTTCTGCTATTTTACTACTTGTAAGACCTTGCTTAAGTCATCTCCCCTCCAGATCTGATTTTCTTCCTCTGTAAAATGGGGAGAAGTTTGGAACAAATGAAAGGTTTCTTCCAGCTCTATGTATTGTAAGCTGTAAGTAGGTAACCAATTCTACAGGCAGACCTTGCAGGCTCTCTCCCACCACTCCCCATTCCAGCTTTTCCCCTTCCCCCTAGGTCTCTTTTGCCAAAAGTTGGTTATTTATATCCTGGGAACAGCTACTGACAGACAGCTGGGAGTTGCAAGGTGCTTGACAGGGATAAGCAAGACAGACATGACAGGACTGTGGGTGTCCATGTCATTCATACCAAGGCCAAGAGTTATGGCTTCCTTTCTTCTCTGCTTTGCCCAGGGATGCATCTGAGACCAGATATGCTCAGATTTCATTAGCCCAAATGGGGGAACAATTAGAAAGAAGGATACAGAAAGTAAAAAAGCAAAGACTGGGACCACTGGGTAGGGATTAGGTACGTTAGTGTAGGAGAAAAGTATGCAGATTCAAGTCTTCTCTTTCCCCCATTCCTCTTTACCCATCTCTCTTTTTTCCCTTCCCCCATCTCCCAGAGCACTCCAGTATAAGCTCAGAACATCTGTGGGAATATTTATCTGTTAATCTTTTTCCAGTGTGTGGGGGTGGGGAGTGGGGCAGGAACACCCAAAGCTTGTTTGCTGCCACTACATAAACTTGGGCAAGCCCTTTTACCACATGGACCTCAGAGGTCATGGAATTCAGAGCTAAAAGGGATCTTAGACTGAGTCTTCTTCAATCCCATCACTTTATCCGTGAGGAGACAGCATCAGAGAGAAGTTAGTGGTAGTGGTGGGATTTGAACCCAGGTTCCTTGACTCCATATTCAATGCTCTTTCTTCTTCGATTATTATATTTATTGCCTGTAAAATGAGGGAGTTGTACTAGTTAATCTCCACCATCCCTTACAGATCTAATATTTGATGACTCAATGATCCAGGCCTGCTCTGGGGAGGTTAGCTCCCTCTGGCTCAAAGTGTATGTGTGTGGAGGTGGTATTGGCATGGGGGTGAGGGGAGGTTCATGTACACTGTTCCTTTACATGACTAATGTGCAAATTCCCAAAGACCTTTGGGAAACAAGAACACAGGCCTTTGTCCTGAGACTATGTTACTTTTTCCATTCATCTTGCTTTGTCCACCTGCAGCCTGGGCGTTTGCTCATTCCTCAGAGCAAAGAAGTCCAAAGGTGTCTGCTCCCTTCCCCTCCTGAGCCCCCTCTCCCCTTCCGCCCCCTTTCCTGTCCTATTTTAAAAACTAATACCTGGTCTCAGAGAGAACAGAATCCCAAGCGTATAATTAATTCCCTGGGTACAGCTGCTGCCTGCAACAGCAGCCAGGCTGTCAGAGAGGGGCTGGGACTGGCAGGGACCTGGGGTGGGAGTAGGGGTGACCTTGGGATGGGAACCCATCAACTCTGAGACCCTCCTTTCCCTTTGTTTTTCCCTGATCTGTGTGGGGGAGGTGATTGCACTTGAACAGCATCTCTCTAAGAGCACCTCAGCTGAGGCACGTTGGAAGGCAGGGCTGGGCCAAAGTGACTTTCTCCTCATTCTGCTGATCCAAAGCCTCCATATCAAGGTGTACCCTCATGGCAAGGGACTGAGGAAAGGAAAAGCAAACTGATGGGTTGCTGGGGGTTGTCATGGGAACCAACCACAAATTCCAGGATTGGCTCCTTTCTTGGTTTGACCCAACACCCCCCACCCCCAAGACAACAACCTAAAAAAAAAATCTCTTTTCTTTTTGAAATTAAAGTAAAAATTGTATTGAAAGTTTTGGTTTTCATATCATCTACATTTTCTAATGTATCCCTCTACCTCCCAGAAAGCCACCTTTTAAAACAAAGGAGAAAAAAGGGGGAAAAACAGTTCAGCAAAACCAACATATTAAGCAAATCTGACATTATGGGCAGTGTTCTACACCCATAACCTGTCCCTTCCACCCCTTTGCAATGAAACTGGGGACACACTTTCCTCCATCTCTTCTTTGAGGGCAGGCTTGGTAGTTCTCTTTTCAGTATAATTAATAAGCGTTAATGACCATATACCTTGTCTGATATTATATGGAGTGTTCCACCCCAAGGGGCCTTAAGCATATAGAGTTCCAGGTGTGGAGTCAGGAAGACTCATCTTCCGAAGTTCAAATCTGGTCTCAGACACTTACTAGTTGTGTGACCTTGAGCACGTCACTTAACCCTGGTTGCCTCAGTTGTCTCATCAGTAAAACGAACTGGAGAAGAAAATGGCAGACCACTCCAGTGTCTTTGCCAAGAAAACCCAAATGAGGTTATAAAGAGTTGGACACAACTTTTTTTGTGTGTTCATTGTATGTGTCATTTTCCTGGTTTTGCATATTTTACTTTGCATCAGTTCATCTGAATCTTCCTGTGTGTTTCTGTATTCATCATATTCATTGTTTCTTATGGTACATTAATATTCATCACATTTGTGTATTATAGTTTGTTTAGTTAGTCCCTGATTGATGGGCATCCACTTTTGTTTTCAATTCTTTACTATCACAAAAATGGATAAAATAAATATATTGGTGTATACAGGGCTTGAAAAAGCTTTTTTAAAAAAGTCTACCAAAAAGAATATGTATATATTATATATTACATTCTATATATATGATATATGCATGTGTTATCTATAGTATATGTGTGTATGCATATACATATAAATACATACATACCTACATACATATATATTTATATACTCATTTTTACTCATTGACAGTACGTAGACCCTGATATGCTGAATTGTTTTGGGAAGGATTTCTCCAAGGAGATTTGGGGGCTTTTGCCTAGCACTTTATCCTAGAGGTGGTAGGGAACCCCTGACAGTTTTTGAGCAGAAGAGTGACATGGTGAGACTTGTCTATTAGAAGAATCATTTAAGTATTGATGGAGAAATGGGAGAAACTGGAGGCAGAGACGAACTAGGCTGATGGTTGTATGAGTGGAGAGAAAAGGGTGGATAGGAGAGATTTAGCAACTAACTAGAAATGGAGATTGAGGAATTATAAACAGTCCAGGACAGCTATGAGGTTTCAACCTGGGTGACTGGGAGGAAATAGGGAAGTTAGAGAGGGTGCCAGGTTTCATGCATTCTGGTTTGGACATGGTGAACTGGAGGAGATGTCCATCAGGCAGTTGGTGGTGCAGGAGCTCAGGAGAGAGACAAGGCTTGCAAACCTAGGTTTGGGGTTGCCCAATGAGAGGAGGTTTTTGCAGTTTTCCAGTAGCATATCCCTCTCCACATCCGTTGGAACTGAGTTTATTTGGTACCATTCCTTTTTGTGCAGATCATGGCCACCTCTTACAATGCTGCTGACTCTTGAGACCTGACCATCAGGATTATGGAGCCATTTCTTTACCGGTGATAACAGATGCACATCATGGATCTGTATTATTCACTGCCTCCTGGTTCTTGTTCCTCTCATCACCACCACAGCTGCCCCACTGTGTTATGCCTGTAGCTTCAAGGTTCCCTGGGAGAGCTGCCCAGATGTGGAAAGTCCCCATATCACCACTCAGGGCCTCAAGTCGACTCTTCTTACTCCCTCTCTCCTCTGCCTCTCTAATGATCTCTTAAGGTCATCTGCAACTCTAAATCCTAAGATCTTATGGTTTATATGACAGAGGAGAGGTCCAAGAGGACTTGGAATGTGTCAACAAGGAGGATAGGGCAGAACCATTTTTTTTGGCAATCTGTTTATGTCTCTCTGTTCCTGTCTTTGTTTCTCTGTCTCTGTGTCTTAGTTTAGATCTCTCTCTCTCTGTCTCTTTGTCCTTGCTCTCTATTGCTTCTCTGTCTGTTTCTGAGCTTATTTCTGTTTCAGTATCTCTATTTCCCTCCTAGATCGCCTCTCTTTCTCTGCTTCTTTGCTTGACTATCTTTATCTGTCTCTTCCTCCTCCTCCATGACTGGGTCCCAGTTTCCTTGCCACTTAATGTATTTGGAAAGTTTCCCTAACCATTCTCCAATCTAATTACTGATCCTTTCTCACCCAGTAGAGGTCACTGTTATGTAAATTCAATTTTAATTGTGTGGGAGCAGGATTTGTTCTGATTTCTTTCTTTACCCCCACTTCCATCTCCATCATTCCCCCTCCCACTTCCAACAGAGGTTTATTTTCACATTTTTGATTGTGACACCCCCCTCCCCCATCCCTCACCCCTTTCTCCCTCCTCCCATCACCACCTTCCCAGGCTTCATAGAGCTGGCTGTGATTACTTACTCCCATCCCAGGAGCCACAACAAGGTTTGCCTAGGGCAAAACAGAAGGAAAAATAAACAGTGTTTAGTGGAATTTGCGTTATTTCTTTGGAGATGCAAATCAGAAGGTTCCAGATGAATGTTGGGGAGCATCTGCACTGTGAGGAAGGAAGCCAGCTCCCAAGCAGATCTTGCCTAGGAATGAGACTCTGCTGTAGCCTGAGGGGCTGCACTGATTCAATTGGAAGGAGAGAGAAAAAAAATGAAACAATTCAAAGCCCCAATCTCCACATTTGTTATTTCGCTCTTATTAAAAGGTTCCGGACACTGTCCTATTAGATAAACTTTCCAGGCTGGTTGCATCTGTCCAGAAACAGGAATTGACTCCTCTGAGGTGGGAGACACCAATTTTCTGTAGCCTTCTGCTGCCCTGACATTGAAATGCTCCAACTCTCCTTTATCCTGTGTGTGGTTCATCTGGACCCCTGGCTTCTCTTCCTATACAGAACCTTTTTATCACTACCATCTCCCCCCTGAGGAAGACTGAGAAACAGGACTATTTTAAACTCAAACTCTAGAAATGTGTGTGTGTGTGTGTGTGAGTGTGTGTGTGTGAGAGAGAGAGAGAGAGAGAGAGAGAGAGAGAGAGAGAGAGGGAGAGGAAGAGAGAGGGAGGGAGATATGAGAAATGATTCATTAGGGCCAGAGAGGGACCTCAAAAGGTCATTTAGTCCAAATCCCTTATTTTACATATATGGAAACCGTGGCACAGAAAGGTTAAGAGACTTCTTCAGTCACACAGCTTAGTGGCAGAGTCAAAATGTGCTCAGGCTTTAGGCTTCAGAACCAGTGCTCTTTCCAAGAGACCTTGGATGTCATCTAATCCAATCCTCTCCATTTACAAAGGAGGAAACTAAGTTCAAACAAGTGAAATAATTTTGCCAAGCAAAGGAGAAAGTAACTGGGTAAAATGAGGTTTGGGTTTGTGGATACTCCTCCTCCTCCTCCAGTAATAACTAAAATCCCACCTTCTGCCAGAAGCCTTTCCATCCCCTTTAATTCTAGTGCCTTCCCTCTGTGATTATTTTCAGTGTATCCCAGATCTAAATTGCTTATAATGTTATCTCTCCCATCAGATTATTAAGTTTCTTGAGGGCAAGGACTCGCCCCCTCCTTACATTTTTTGCCCCATATCTCCAGGACTTAGAACAGAGCCTAGAACTGTTAGTGCTTTATACATGCTTGTTGACTTAAAAGCATTTATATAGCACTCTAAGGTTTGCCAAACACTTCACATATATCATTTGGTCCTCACAACTCCTCTCAAAGACAGATGCAGTTATTAGCCCCATTTTACAAAGGAGGAAATTGAAGTTTAGAGAAATTAGGTGACTTGCCAGTCACATAACTGGCATCTGAGGATAGTTTCAAACCCAGGAACTCATGTTTTTCTGACTCCAGTATGATGATTGGATACACTCCTACCTGCCTCAGTTTGTAGGACCTCATAACAATGGTCCTGAACTATTTAGGTCTTAGGATGTCTTCATCCTCTGTTGAAGGCACCCTTAAGGGCTTTTGTTTATGTGGACTGTAATCTATTGAGATTGAACATCTTAGAAACGAAAACAACTAAGTATCAGTATGAAAATGATTTTAATTTCATGGAGTCAGAGAGGCAGGTCCCTGGTGTCTAGACTACACGATGAGAGCTGTTGCTTTGGATAAGTGAGAGTTGATGGCACAGAGGCAGAAAGTGATGTCTGCTCCAAAACCTTCACCACTCCCAGGAGACTTTTTGAGTTGTTGGCTCACTCCCCTTCCAGCCTTTAGATTGGTTATTGGCTTTCTAGAGCCTCACAGGAGTTCAGCCAGTGGGAGGTGGGGAAGCACACTCCAAGTCTGGGCCAGGCAGCAGGAAGTCAGACTCCTTCTTTGACTCAGTTGCTTCTCCATCAGCAACAGACTTGAGAAACAAGCTTCTTCTCTCTTCCCCTTGCCTCTGCAGGCCCTGCCTTTCAGACACCCACACGGCTGTTCTCTCCTCTTTCCCTCAAAATGGGTCAGGCTCTTAGTTTGCAGGAGGCCAGGTGGGCGTAGCGGCCAGGGCCTTTCTCTCCCTGTGTATCTTCTTCCTGGCACCTTCACGGGGCATTCTGCCCAGCTGAGCATGGGTCGTGTCCCCAAACTGTAGGCTGCTAGCCATCAAGGACTGTGGTTTTCATCCTTGGACCCCAAGTCCTTGGCCCAGTGTTGTGTAAATAGTAAGTGCTTAATAGATGTTTGTCGAATGGTTCATGTTTCCATAGTCTAAGTAGAGTTCCAGAGTAGCCCTGTCATGAGTAAGATAAATTAGGTCCAGCCTGTAGTGGGGAAACTCAAGTGAACTCTCCTGAAGTCAGCAAATCAGAGAATGCTAGTGATGGATGGAAGAGACTTTAGGAGGTGGAGAGAGCATTGAACCTGGGGCTTAAAGGCTCGGCTCTTCTGCTTTCTGCTGTGAGCTGGGGAGGGTAAATATCTCTTTGGGCCTCAGTTTCCTTAGCTATAGGATAAAATGGTTGGATTATATAATATTATTCTATTTTTTTCTCTCCTCTCTCTCTTTCTCTCTCTCCCTCTCTCTCTCCTCCTTCCCTTTACTCCTTCTCTGACTCTGTCTCTCTCCCTCTCTCTCTCCTCTATGTCTCTTTCTATCCCTCTCTCTGTTTTTCTCTTCCTCACTCCTTCTATGCCTGTCTTTCTCTTTCCACTCCCTCTACCCTCTCTTTGTCCCACCCTCTCCTTTCCCATTTCTGTGTTTCTCTCTTTTCTCTCTCCTCTCTCTCTCTCCCCCAATTTCTCTATGTCTCACACACGCCCCAAAGTCTTAGTGCCATTTTAAGCTTTAATAGCCTTAAACACTCTGTGTATCATTTTCACACTTGCAAAGTGCTTTACATATATTATCTTGTTTTAATGCTCATAATAGCCCTGTGAGGTAAGAGCTACAATTCTTATTCCTATTTTACAGATGAGGAAACTAAGAGAATGAAGTGATATAGCTTATAGCAATCTGAGGTGAGATTCAAACCCAGATCTTATTAACTCTAAGTCTAGCATTCCATTAACTATACCGTATACCAAGCTATCTTAGATGTCTCCTTTCTAGTGCCAGTATTTTGGGATCATTCTGTGTTTCCACCCCATTTTTTAAGAGGAAAAAACGAGGCTCAGTATTGAAGTAATTTGTCCAAAGTCACATAAAGAATATCAGAGTTGGGATTAAAAACTAAGTCTAATAACAGTAGTTATAAAAATTGACATTTATATAACACTGAAATTTGCAATGCACTTTTATATGTGTTATCTTATTGGAGCCCTCAATCCTTTGGGATTTCTTGATTTGCAGGGACAACTACAGTGAAATCTAAGAACTTCTATGAGAAGGTGGTCCTCTAGAGAGTCAGCTTGGTGGCCAGATGATATAGCTGTTACTTTTGAGTTTTGTGGCTGTAGGAGCAGAAGTTGGGAGAACGTGCCTCTGGAGGAGCTGGAAGTCTCACTTAAAACTAGGCGGTTTAAAAATGTGAAGAAAAATTTGTTCTTAGATTTAATTAATTTAATTTCTAAATATTCTCTAATGTCAACCCTCTGTCACAACTCTTTAATTGTTCCCTATCACCTCCAGGAAGTACTCTAACTTTAACTTGGCACTTCAGAGTTCACCTCATTTCCCATTCTTCCGCAATAATATAACTTCTCTTTCAGAGATAAATGCGTAAGAGAAACATATAATACTATGAGATCATATTAGAGAGAAGCAGTAGGTTATAGAGGAGGTACCAGGAATCTCTGAGGCAGGGGCTTCACCAAAAACAAAGTCAGGAACTTCCTTCCCCTCTGCTTTTGCTGCATGGACACAGGCATCTGTAGGCAACTAATTAAACACTTTTAGAAGTTTAACAAAGATAGAAGGGAGGAGGCTCTGGCTCTCCCAGGTACCTTTGAAGAATAATCTGCCAGTCAGTGGAAGGCCAAATGCAAAGATGGGACCATGACCCAAGTAGGGAGTGCTCCCCTCCTACCTCAAGCCCACGAGCCCACAAAGAAGGAAGATGAGCCAACATAGACATAGGATGTCAGAGCTGGGAAGGTCCTTGGAAGTAATTTATTCAACCCCATCATTTTACAGATGAAGAAGTTGAGGCCCAAATGCACTGGTAACAGGGCCAGAATTTGAATCCATATTTCCTACTTTTATATTGACTATTAACCATATTGACATTGACTCAGGTTTGTTGGGCATGTGGACATGACTGGAGGATTGGGTGGTAATGTCCCTGGCAGGGATAGCAGATCCACTTAGCAGGTGAGCTTGGGGCAAAATTCTATCATGAATTCTATCCCTACAGGTTATTAAGCAATCAACACCCTATTCTAGCTAAATCTCTAAAACTGACTACAAATCATGCACATGCTCAGCTTACGGTATTACCCGTGCCAGAGTGCCATCCCCCCAACATTGGTCTCTACATTCTCAACCCTGGCACTTTTTTCTTCATTCTTACAGCAAGTTTTTATTTTGTGTATGCACGCTATCTCTTGCAGCCTGCTAAACCTGTAGGGGATACAAATACATATGTGAAATTCTAACCCTAAGTGATTTACCTTCTAGTCTAATAGTTAACAATATAAGACAATATAGTAAGTGACAAAAACAGGAAATTGACATAAGTTTGGAGAAAAGAGTGTTCAGTATGGGTGGGGTATTGGGGCAAAGCTCTATGACTTTTTCTTTCATTAAAAAAAATTTATTTAATATTTTCTTTCTCCCCCCTACTTACATGTAAAAGCAATTTTTAACAATTGTTTTTAAAATTGAGTTCCAAATTCTCTCCCTCCCTCCCCATCCTCCTTCCTTACTGAGAAGGCAAGCAATTTGATATATGTGTAGTCATGAAAACTATATTTCCATATTAGTCATGTTGTAAAAGAAAACAGGAAAAACTAAGAAAAATGAAGAAAGTAAAAGAAATATGCATCAATCTGTATTCAGAGTCTACCAGTTCTTTCTTTGGAGATGTACAGCATTTTTCATCCTAAGTCCTTCAGAGTTATCTTGGGTAATCGTATTGCTGAGAATAGATAAGTCATTCACGGCTGATCAGCTTACAATATTGCTGTCACTATGTACAATGTTTCCCGGGTTCTACTCATTGCACTTTGCATCAGTTCATGTAAGTTTTTCAAGTTTTTTTCTGAGAGCATCTAGCTCATCATTTCTCATGGCACAATAGTACTCCATCACAATCATATACCACAACTTGTTCAGCTATTTCCTAATTCCCTTAAATTTCTAATTCTTTGCCACCATAAAAGAGCTGCTATAAATACTTTTGCATATATAGGTCCTTTTCCTTATTTTTTAAGGGATGTAGACCTAATAGAGGTATTGCTAGTTCCAAGGGTATGCATGGTTTTACAGCCTTTTGCTCCATGATTTTTGATAATCGAAGTGATTTTGGTCTCTGATCCAGCCAAGCTTGAGAATTGGGAAGGATCCCTCAGAAGATGTTGTCGAGGAGGAGGCATCTGTCTTTTTCCTTGTGATGCAGAATCCTTGTGTTCAGCTCTTTGGGATTCTCTATGTCCAAGACCTCAGGCAACTTGCTAGGTCTATTCCAACGAACTACATTTTTTCAAAGACCCATAAAATACAGTGGAAATTCCTTAGGGAAGTTACCCTGCTAAAGAGATTGCGCAGAACTGTGCTACTTTACTATAACTAGGTGTCACATGGTTCTCTTATTCTGCCTTTTAGAGACACACTCAATTCTACAACTACAGTATAAAGACCAGTCTAGAAACACTAGCTCTGAAGCCTGGTCTCTCTCTGCCTTTACATGCCACCTATACCAATCTTGGAATGGGAGAAAGATGGGTGTTCTGGTTGGCGCTATCGTATTGACAGTGCTGTTTTATTAAATCATATTCACTTTACTCTATGTACTTCTATGACCTGAGCTACTCCTTAAAGACTAGGTAGGATCTGGAGAGGTAGAAGCAATATAGATATAAGGTATAGCATGATCAAAGGTGTGGAGGTAGTAACTCACTTTTCTGTCAGATTTATACAGGCTGGTTAGATCAGACTCCTCTGCTTAGGAAGAGCTGTGACATATAGCTAGAGTAACTGATTAATATTCACAAAGGCAGCACTTGACTCCAGTGGAATTCTACCATCCCACAATGTACATAATTAGTACAGTAGTAAAATTACAGATCATAGATGCATGAGCCACTAGGTGATGCCATAGAGACTAGAGTGCCTGGTCTGGAGTCAGGAAGACTCATCTTCCTGAGTTCAAATCTGGCCTCAGACACTTACTAGCTGTGTGACCCTAGGCAAGTCATTTAACCCTATTTGCCTCAGTTTCCTCATCTGTAAAATGAGCTGGAGAAGGAAAAGGCAAACCACTTCAGAGTCTGTGCCAAGAAAACCCCAAATGGGTCACGAAGAGTTGGATGCAACTGAAAATGACTGAACAAGACAAAATAAATTCATATTGGGGGTACATACTCAAAGTATTTTTTATTTATAGGGTTGCATGACCAAAAGAATTTGAAATCAACTGCCTTCCATGAACCTCATAGCAGCTAGTGTGTCCTACCTGAAACGACTTTGTATACATTTTGTATGTACTCATATGTTGTCTCCCTGTATATAACATAACCTTTTATAAGGGGAGGGACTACTTGTTTGTCTTTGTAAACCCAGAAGCTGGTGTACCACTTGTCCTGCAGTAGGAACTTAACTGGCATGTGAGTGAACAGAACATTGGACATGACCCAAGTTCAGAGCCTTTCACAGACACTAGGAGTTGTATGACTTGAGCAAATCATTTAATCTCTCCCAGTCTTGGTTTCTTCATTTGTAAAATGCTGGGAATAATAGAATGGCACCTACCTGCATCTCACACGAGGTGACACCTGGGAAGCCCTTTGCAAACCTGAAATTGAGATATCAGTGTCAGTTGTTGTTACAAATGCTTTTGACTGATGATCGCTTGATAGAGAGAAACATGGTGTATGCAGGCAACAGAGAGAAGACTTGGAGAGGGAACTTCCATCAGCACAACTCTGTCCTATGGAGCCTGGGAGCCATCCTGCCCCTCCACCTCAGCCTCCGGCTTAATCTCAATCATCTCTGGTGAGTAGCAGCTTCAGAAGCTATCAGGAGCACCTGGCACAATGAAGGCCTCCTTCCTGCCAGATCTTGAAGAGTTTTACAAGCATTTAATTAGCCACCTCCAGGTGCCCATGTCAGTAGTGAGCTCTCCATGGTGGGGGAGAAGGAGAAAGGGGGTGAACAGGTAATGGTGCTGGCACTGGATTTTGTTCTAGTAGAGTTACTGCATCACTGATGGACTGCTTCCTCAGAAGCCTTCCGCTCTGGCCCATTTTTCTTTGTTTCTCACTTGATCTCACAACTGTTTGCCCTCCTTTTATAATTTGTCATATTCTAATTTGTATTATATTTATTTGGATACGGGTCTTATCTCCTACTAGCTTACTCCATGAATTAAATCTTACATATCTTTGTATCTTTCCCAGGTCAATTCATTGTACACAGTAGGTGCTTAATAAATATTTGTGGAAAGAAGGAAGGAAGGAGGGAGGAAGAAATGAAAGAAAGAAGGAAGGAAAGACTTGTGTCCTCATTCTTTCTTGGCCCAATATCCTGAGGATTATAATACATATGAAACTTTTGTGACAATGTTCATTAGAATCCCAAGGCACTATGTCATTCATGAAGCAGCTTCAAAGGGCTCAACACTGGCCTCTTAACTGGCTATTGTACCTAGGACACAATGACCTCGCTGTTGCAGGTTTCAGTCTGTATCCTGGTGACCAAGCTATCATTGGCTATATAGTTGAGGCTCAGTCATCCCCTCTCCAGGAACATACAAACTGAGTAAGTTTCCCCTGGACATCTTCCACCTCCTCCTCCATCCTGTTGGTTAAGTTCTCATTACAGTTTCTCTTCCATTACTCAGGTACCTTTCTAAAGCCAATCTTCCCTGGGAAGGGACTGAGTGCAAGGAAGTTGTCAACTCACTTAGAGGCAGTGGATAGAGTACTGGGAGTTCAAACCTGAAGTCAGACATTTACTACCTGTGTGACCCTGGGCAAGTCACTTAATCTGTCTATCTCGGATTCCTCATCTGTTAAATGTAGAATATTAATTATGAGTCTGAAATGAAATATTTGTAAAGTACTTAACATAGTTCCTGGCAAGTTGTAGGTACTTAATAAATGCTTGTTGCCTTTCTTTTTCTAGTTTTACCCCTTGGGGGTTCATTTTTTGTTGCTAAGATAAGCAGATCTTGGATGTCCTTTCCCCTTTCTCCTGTGAGGATGAGAGGAGGCCACAGTTCTGAGACAAGCTGGAAGAGCCAAACTCATTTGTTCATTAACAAGCACATTCTCAATAATTGAGTCCTTGATTAATGGTAAACTTACTGAGAACCCTACAGATGGGGAAGGAAATAGAGACTGTGGTGAATCCTGGTGGAGTTCAGGGGAGGAAGGTCCTTATCCTCTGGCATAATATAATGTCTCTGGCCTCAGTATCTGTACAGCGGAGCTCAAGCTGATGACTTTAAGTCACATATCTTTCTAGAACTTCATGGAATCTCTCAAAGCCATTCAAGTTATCCCTCCGCCTTGAACCCTAAAGCACCCAAATGGATCAAATGAAGAACTTTGATTTTTAGATATTTCTGCCCCAAAGAGAGTCAAACCCCTTTTGAAATGCAGGAGTTTTTCATGTTTCCTTTTTTAATGTGATCAAACAATTACAGCTTTTAGAAGTCAAAGGAACCTTAGAAGTCATCTTGTCAAACCCCAAAGTGAAGTCCAGAGAAAATGAGATTTGCCCATGATTGCCTTGCTAATTAGTAGCAGGGTCAGGATTTGAACCTACATGCACTGATTCTGTATTTGTCCATCTATCCCGCCATTCATTCAACAAGCATTTATTTAAAACCTCCTACGTGCAAGACTTTGTACTAGATTCTGGAGCGGTAAACAATAACCTAGACTATTCCCTCCCTCAGGCAGCTTACGTTTTATTGGGAGGGGGCAATGTAAGCACAGGTAAGTTCGTACAAAGTGTATATATGTATATAGGTATATATATATATATATATACACATATATACATGTATATATGTATATATGTATACACACACATATATTTAGGACAAAAGCATTAAGAGCAGGAGTCAGGTTTGGAAAAGGCCTCTCCTAGGAAGTGGCATTTGAGCTGAGGTTTGACAGAAACTAGGCTTTCTAAGAGGTAGAGGCAAGGAGGGAGTAGGTCCCAGGCTTGTTCAGTCAGTGCAAAGTCAAGGAGGTAGATGAAATATCATGGACAAGGTACAAAGAGTCCAGAACATGGAGTGGGAGACAGAGAATAACATGAAATCCACCATGAAAGATAAACTGGAGTCAGACTGTGAAGGCTTTTCTACTATGTTATAGTCAAACGGGTGTCTCATGGCCATTGGATGATTTAGATCCTAGAAATCATCCCTACCTTTGAAAAGAGACTTATCTGGGGGATAGGACATTCATTCTAGTCTTGTTTAAGGTGACTTGTTGTGGCCACTGGATGGTGTCAGTTGCCCCCAACTCTCATTAAGAACGTCAAAGCTATGCACTTTGGTGTATAAGTTTGACCAGATGAGGTCAAGCTTACATAGCAACTCTGAACTAATAAACAACAAATTCATATACCAACTCTGAATATCAGAGCTGGAAGAGACCTTCTGATTCTGATATTCAGTGGATCTGTGATCATTAAGAATGGGAAATGGGAGCAAGCAATTCTGAGTCTGATAGCTTCTAAGATAATAAGTGCCAGTGAAAGAATGATTTCCCCTCTATCCTTACGTGTTTTTGGTTTGTTCTCCCTCCTCTCTCCTCTACTTTACCCTCCCATCCTGTCCTCTCTCCATACTTTTTACTCCCCTTTTGTGTCTCTATGTCTCTGTGTCTCTTTCTCTCTCTTTCCCCCAATTTTCTCCTATTCTTCCTTCATTTGTCTAACTCTAGTCTCCAGGATACTGCAGAAGTTGGGTCATCGTGGTGCTGCTGTACACCAACAGAGGGCTATAGCAATCGATGAAAATGGAGACCTATCCATAAGAAAGAAATAACTCAGGATGTGCCAGTTAGTACTTACTTGGTGATACCTACTTCCCCTGATTTAAAAACCAAAACCATGATGCTTTTACTCATGTTTATTCCTTCTCTAGGGACCCTTCCCTTTCCTTCCTTTCCCTTCTCTACATCCCTTTCCCAGCCTAGCTGATCTCCAGGGTACCATGGCTCTTAAGAATTGCCTGGATGTCAGCATAGCTTTGAGCTGAGAGACAAGGGAAGTCTAGGCCCAGAATAGGTTGGCCTCACTGCTTCCCAGTGGGAATGGAGTGTTAAGGTTGTTTTGTTTGCTCTTATAGCAGACCTGATTGCAATAACATCACCAAGGTGCCCCCATGGCTTTGACTGTTCTCTCCCTGGGCTCTTAATGGAGATTGACAGAAGCTGGAGTTATAGGTAATTCCATTGTCAGCTTCTACAGCCTTCTGTACCTTCTTACACAAAGGCAGAGAGAAATGAGCAAAGAAGGAATTGTCAGCCAGAGGAGTGGAGGGACCTGGCACAGTACATAGCTTCCAAAAGACAAGAAAGGGTCTGAAAAATTATCCTGGCCTGGCTACTCCAGAGCTTGTGAAGGGCGTAGGAAGTTTGGGGCTGGTCCATAAGAGTCTGAGTGTGGGCAGTGGACTTCAGTTCTAGTCTTGGTGGAGGGGGGTGGGATATCTCAGTTCCCTGTGTTAAGTTACTACCTAGAGGAAGGAAAGGGTGGCAAGTAGAGAAGGCATGGTCACTGTATATGACTAGAATCAAGATGGATCCAGATTCAAATTTCGACCTTGATGTTAAATCGCTTTTGTTACCATGGATTAGTTACCTAATTTCTCAGTCTTATTTTTCTCATCTGTAAAATGGAAATGAGAACATCTGGAAGACTTGCCTTACAGAACTGTTATGAGGCTCCAAGGAGTTAATACAGGTTGTTCCAAAAGTCTTAGTGTAGTTTAAAGCTATTAAAACTTAAGACTGTAAATATTCTGTATATGCAAAGTCCTTTGAAAAATTTAATACATATTAATTTAATTCAATTAATTTATTGTTATGTTATAATAATATAATAATCAATATATCAATACCAATATATAAGGTATAATATATTAATAATATAATAATATCAATCTGTTATACAATTAATTAAGAATATAAATGCCAATTATTACTATTTATGATTCCTTAAGGAGTTGGCTCATAGAGACTGAAAGGTCCAGCAATTAGTCTCTGTTGGAGGTTAGGAGGGAGAGTTGGTCCCTCAACTTATACTTATACTTTGAATAAATCACTTAATCTCTTTGGGCCTAGCCCTAGATCTGATGTATGTTCAATTGTTTTTCAGTCATGTCTGACTTTTTGTGACGAATGGGGTTTTCTTGACAGAGATACTGGAGGGGTTTGTCATTTCTTTTTCCAGCTCATTTTACAGATGACGAAACTGAGACAAACAGGGTTAAGTGACTTGCCCAGGGTCACACAACTAGGAAGTATTTGAGGCTGGAAGATGTCTTCCTGACCCTAGGCCTGTCACTGAGCTATCTAGTTACCCAAGATCTGATGAGCATATAGAGAATTCCTGAAGATGGACTTTGTTTATGGTCAATCATTCAACCAATCAAAATGCGTTTGTTAACTGCATGCTATATGTCAGGCACACTGCTAAGCACTGGGGATACAAAGTAAAAAGAAATAGCCCCTGCCCTCAAAGAGCACCAGAGAAAAGGACATATTCCTAAAGAAGTAGATACAATGTATTTAGTGGTTCCCTTGCGTTAGAAGATCCTGGTAAGCATGGAGAGGGTGTCTATGGTATGAGTAATATCTGAGCAGCAACAGGACCAAGGGCATCCCTTGGCACTTCTAATAAGCCCTGGAGGACAGAAACAAAGGCCATGGTAGGTGGCTCAGAGCTCCATGATTACCCAAATTTAGAATCTCCCAGGATGAGACAACTGCCCTAGGCTTAGGTGGAGAGGCCCCATCGGGGTTAGGGGGAAAGGGCAAGCTGTTACTTGTGAAAGACACCCAGCCCCGCTCAACTACTTAGCCTCCATACCCATGTGCTTTCTCTTTCTCTCTTTTTTCTGTTTCTGTCTCTCTGTCCTCTTTCTGTTTCTCTGTCTCTCATACACACATACATCCATGCATAATCATATGCACATACACCACTCATTTGGGGTGGAGGGGTAGATGAAATGAACTCTGTTAAGGGCAGATCTGACTCAAGCGTTGGAATAAAATGAGACTCTCCTCTGTCATTCCTCAGTTTTCAAAGGGAAATTTATTTAACCACGGCAGGAGGTGGATATTCAACAAAGATACCCTAACGCTTTGTCTTGGTAAGAGTTAACAGGCCCACCTCCAACTTTGTTCCCATATGAAAATGGGTCTCTTCAGAAGGATAAGGTATGGCACCTCCAATGGTCTTGGGACATTTTCCAAGTCTCAAGGGGTTCCATTCCATATGTGGTTATCAGGAAGTCAGTTACTATGAGCAGAAGTTACCAGAACACTCCATCAGGGGAGGTATAGTTTAAGCCTTAGCCTCATGAACCAATCAGTGTTGTCTTCAAGATAGTGCTGTTATCTCCTTTCAGGGAAAAACCAACTTGACATATGAGGGGAAGAGAGGGAAGAATAGTGGTGGAGGGGTCCTATAACAACTTCCAAGTATTCTAGCTCTTACATTCTGTGGTTGTGCACAGTATGTGTGTGTGTGTGTGTGTGTGTGTGTGTGTGTGTGTGAAAGAATATATACATATATATAATTCTATCACACACGCAACATGACTATGAAGTAACAAGACCAGTTTTCAGTGTGTGACTTGTAGAATAGACTCAGACACACATCCACTACACACACATTCTCACCCACCCACCACTCACCATACCACACACAAACACTCATGCATAAACATATTCATAGATACACACCGCACTCCTCCAGCTCTCTGTATATTTACCCAAACACACATGCTTTTCCTCCACCATACCCATATATACAAAACAGTGACACAAACAAGTACCCAAATGTACGCAAAGCCTGGTCTCTGGGAGTGTGTCCTAGGGCTCCTCCACGGAGTGCAGTGAACACTATGCCGGTCTACCCACTGTCACAAAAAGGCAGCAGCCATCTTGCTCTTTAGCTTTCTGGATTCTGACTCTGGTTGGGTGCAGTGTCCGAACCCACCTGGCCTAGAGCCCAGAGGCAGAAGTACCTGAGGAAGTGTCCTGAGGGAAGGAGCCTCCAAGAAGCTGGCATGCGGAGGATGCTCAACCTTGGTGGAGCCACTGAGGGAACAGGTGCACCCCTTCCTCCTTTCCCCCAGACATCTTCTACTCAAGGATTGCTCTGGATAGCTCTAGGCATGAGTCAGCCACACATCAGTCCCCTTCCTTTGTCCTTCCACAGAGTCATAGAATTGAAGAGTTAGAAAAGACACATTATCCTGCTCAACTCTCTCATTTTTCAAGGAAGGAAATTAAGACCCAGAAACATGAAATGATTTGCCTAAGGTCAGAGGCAGTAAGTAAGATTTGAACCAAGGTCTTCTGACTTCCAGGCAACCTCTCATATTCTCCTGTGACCCTCTCAAAATGAGCAGGAATAGGAATCTGATAAAATGGGAGCTCCTTAAGAATAGGAACTGCTTCTTTTTTTTTATATATTTGTTCCCCAAAATCCTTGAACAGCCCCGGCACACAGAAACTGCTTAATAAATATTTAATGATTGATTGATCCTTGGAAAGATTACCTTCTCTCTGTAGCCAGTCCTTTCTCTGTCCCTTTCCCTCAGAGGAATATGTGAAGGTCAGGTCTTTCTCCATTCCCTACCAGTATCTCCCAAGTTTTTATATCAATAGAGTTAGGGCTGGAAGTGATCATAGGGGTCATCAAGTTCAACCTTCTTATTTTACAATTGAGGAAACTGAGAATGGGAGAGGTTAAGTGACTTGCCAAAAGTCACACAGCTAAGAAGTGTCTGAGGCAGGATTTGAACTCTGGTCTTTCTGCCTCCAAGCCCTGCCTCTATCCATTGAACCACCTAGCTGCCTACATCCCTAGAGGCAGATGTTCTCATATACAGACACTAAGTTATATTATGTACACCCAATGCACACATCTGCAGGGAGTTAGGCAAATTATCTCCCAGATTTCTTTTAACTTTATGATTCTGAAGCACCAACATCTGGGGCACCTTCCCTGTTATGTGTCTTGTGTGTGTTGGGTTGGAGCCAAGATTGGTAGTGAGTGTTGAAGGATGAAGCAGTTTGGAAGGTAAACCCATGAATACTTCCCAGGGAAAGGAGGAAAAACAGATACATAGCTCAGACCCCTGAGGTTTCCTTTGCTCTCTGAACATTGAGACTTCAGAGAATCATTGAAGGAAGGAAAGACATGTCAAAAAAGACAGTTTCTTGAATTAGGTGGTTTTGCTATATAAGTGATGCTGTCTATTGAGGGTACAGTTCTCAGCCCATGGGGCTGGGTATAACAGAAACCACCTGGACCTTTTTTTTTTCCAGTCTATTTGTAAACAGATGGAATTTTTCTGGGGGACTTGTTTCCTCCTCTTGGAAAAAAATGCAAATGCTTGTATTTGTATGGTTCATCAGATATTGCTTCCATGTGATTCCAGATACAAAATTCTGAGGTACGAGGGAGGAGTTAAGGAGTCTCTTTTAGCAGCCAGGTCTGGAGCCCCATCTGTTAGCAGAAAAAGTATAGAGGTTATCCCTCCAAATGAGGGGCATTTTCTCCTGGCCTTGTTTGGCTGGTTAATGTAGCTTTAGACTATCCTCATTCATCATCCCACTTATGTACTTCCTCTTAAGCCATGCTGGAATCAATCAATTAAGTAATAAGGAGTTATTAAGCACCCAGCAAGAGCCAGGCCCTGTGCTGAACATTAAGGATATAAAGTTGAAAGTGAAAACAGTCCCTGGCCCTTAGGAGGGTATATTCTAATAGGAAAATTAACATGTACATAAATAGGCATGTTCATGACATGTACAAAGGAGATGTAAAGCAGACTGGAAGTGGAGGGCATTAAGAATAGGAGAGGCCTCATTTGGAGGATGGCATTTGAACTGAGTCTTGAAGGACTCCAGATTCCAGGAGGTGGAATTATGGTGGGAGAGTGAGGAGAAATGGAGTGTCCTTTGGGAGTGACAGGAAGGAGATCATCACGGTCTATAATGTAAATGTACATATTGTCTTCATATGTATTCATCTTTTCAGTGTCTTCTATATTGTGTTTTTGCATGTGTACATCTAACTCTCAGTCTTAAACTATAAGCTATATATTAATCTTTGTGATGGCAAGCAAAGTAGCATCTTTTGCTGTTTTTGCTTATACCAAGAAATATAATGCCTCTGAATAATGTGATTAAGGAGGATATTTCCCACCCATTGTTGAGCCTGGGAAGACTTGCAGGAAGGTCCACACCTTTTTTAATGAGGTACTTGTTCTCAAGGGATGTGAGGCCTTCTGGCTCTAAAAGTCTGAGGTGGCGTTTTACTTTAGGGCTTAGGTTTTAGAAGAAGGTTTGTGTGCTAGATGGGACTCTGGGAAGCTTGCTAACCAGCCCCCCGACTTTGAAAACCCAGATGTTTGTACTTCCCTCTCTGGTAACTATGATCAGACAGTTGGACTTCTCTGTTGAATTGTGATGTATGCGTTGCTTACTGTTAGACAGTTTGGAAGCTCTGTCTTCTGATCTGGATTTCTCTGTATTTTCTCTGAAGTCCAAGGTGCTGTCTTTTCCCCCTGAACTAAGTGTTCAGTGATTGTTAGCCCTCAAAAGTTATCTTTCCTTTTATAAATGCAGATCTAAGAACCTGTGATAGCAGGGCCCCCCTGTGTATGTTGGGGTGCTTACTGCTACAGTCTTCTAAATATCTTCTGTGTTTGTGGGTTGAGAATCAGTAGACTCATCTTCATGAGTTCAAATCTGGCCTCAGACACTTCCTAGCTATGTGCCCCTGGGGAAGTCACTTCACCTTGTCTGATTCAGTTTCTTCATCTGTAAAATGAGCTGGAGAAGAAAATGGAAAACCGCTCCAATATCCTTGCCAAGAAAATCCCAAATGGGGTAAGGAGTCAGATACGGCTGAAATGAGTGAAAAACCAGGTCCAGATCTGCGTCTCCATTTATAAGCTAAGACTGTGAGCAGCATCATGGACTCCTTTTTTAACAGCCCTTGGGCTCAGAAACTTGGGTTTAAATCCAGTATATAGATCCTAGGATGTTAAGAGTTAGAGCAGGAAAGAAGCTTAGAAATTAATCCCACTATATTATAAGGGAAAGAAGTAAGGAACAAGAATTATCCATTTATTCCAGGCACTGTGCTAAATATATTTTGTAAAACTTATCTGATTTAACACCTATCTGACAAGGTAGGTACTATTCTGATCCCCATTTTATGGTTTAGGAAACTGAGGCAGAGGTTAAGTGAGTTGCCCAGGGTCATACAACTAGGAAGTGTCTGAGTCTGGATTTGAACTCAGGTCTTTCTGACTTCAGGTCCACTGCTCTATGCACTGGGTCACCTGGCTATGTTACAAATTTAAGTGCCCAGATAGGACTTAAATCTGTTTCCTGACTCAAAATGCAGTTCACTTTACACTGTAACATGCTGCCTCATTCCTATTAGCTGTATGACCTTGGACAAGTCCCCGAACCCCACTGAGTTTCAGTCTCTTTATCCTTAGCTAATACCTTAGAGTATAAAAAGCAACATTTGTATTTGTCTGATTCATTTCACATAGCCACTGCTGCCTATGTACTGGAGAAAGAAAAGGAGGAAAAAACACTGGGTTTTGAATTAGCGCATCTAGGTTTAACTTCTAGTTTGGTCACTAATTATCTTCCTGATGTTGAGCCAATTATTTTAATCTCTCTTAACCTCAATTTTCTCATCTGTAAGATGGGGGATTTGAGGAGACAAATAGGAGGCAGCATGGTACATTGGGAGGAACACTGGATTTGGGTTCAAGTCTTACCTCCTGTTCATAGAAATTGTGTAACTGAGTAATCTTGCTCAAGTCACATTCCTTGTTAATAAAATGAGGGGCTGGACTGTGTGGCCACCAGGGTCCATTCCAGCTCAACATCTGT
>JAQQSK010003248.1:800-101435 GCA_028658325.1 Potorous gilbertii
ACTGCAAATGTTGGAGTTTTTTGATGTTTTACACTTTTTTTAGTCTCTTTTTATCCTTTGTTACAAGGAAAATACAGATGAGGTAAAAAGGTATCACAAAATTAATTTTTAAAATGAGAGAGATTGAAAAAAAATACATTAGAAGTCACTTCCCCTCTCTTCTTTGCAGAAATAGGTGACTATGAGTGATTCATTGCATGTATTGTCAGTCATTTCAATATGTTGATTCATTTTACTAAACCATTTCCCCTTTCTTTTTTGTTCTATCTTCTAAGGAATGGCTCTCTGGGAGGGATATATGGAGAAATATAGGTGATATAAAAACAAAGAATATCAGTCATTTTTAAAAAAATGGTAGGTCTTGGTTTTGATGACTACCTCTAAATCAATGGCCCTATAATTTCAGAGATTATCTAGACTGCAGTTTCATAGGATCACAGATCTATAGCTGGAAGGGAAAGGACTTTTGTTGCCCTTGAGACCAACCCCTCTCACTTTTGTTGTTTATCTCTTTTTCAGTTGTGTCTGACTCTTTGTGGCCCCATTTAGGGTTGTCTTGGCAAAGATATTGGAGTGGTTTGCCATTTCCTTCTCCAGCTCATTTTATAGATGGGGAAAGTAAGGCACAGAAGTTTAAGTGACTTGCCCAAGGTCACACAGCTAGTAAGTGTCTGAGGCTGGATTTGAACTTAGGAAGATGAATCTTCCTGATTCCAGGCCCAACACTCTCTCTACTAGGCCACATTGGAATTACTTTACAGGTGAGGAAACTGAGGTCAAGAGGTGAAGATGGAGGGATTAGTCATTTATTAAGCACTTACTATGTGGCAGGCATTATGCTAAGTGATTTATAAATACCTCATTTGAGCCTCATAGCAGTTCTGTAAGATATGCTATGATGATCCTTAACTAACATTAAGGAAACTAAAGCAAACAAAAATTTGGTGACCTGCCCAGGGCCACATACCAAGGATACACAGGAAGGTGAATTTGAACATAGGTCTTCTTGCCTCTGGCCCAGCAGTCCCTCACTGCCCTAGGCTTGCCCAAGGTCACAGAGGTAGTCGGGGCAGAGTCAGGATTTGAACCTGTGCCTCTGATTCCATCTCTAGCCCTCTTTCCATTGTCCCAGGCTGAATTTTACAGAGGAGGACATGGAGGCCCAAACATATTAAGTGACTTGTAAAAGGTGATAAAGCTGGGGGATATAACAGCTGGGAATCAACTCCAAGTCCTCTGACTTAATGTTGTCTGAGTAAATTACCAACTGACTCCCTGTCCTTTTCAGTTTAATCCTGCACGATTAACATTTTCTCCTTTACTTTCTTAAGTCTAGACAATCAACAAAACAAGAAACCAAGACTCTATTTATAACATTTAATGATTTCAGAGGTGTAAATGCTTACACTCATGAGCACATCCCTGTCCAGCTCCAGACACTACCTTCTTGACACTCTGCTACTCTCGGTATTTGTGGAGACCCAACAAGAAAGAACATCTGACACGCCATTGGTGATCTGACTCCAATATGAATGAACTCACTGGTTGCCAGCCCACTATGTAGGGACTCCCATACATGGGGTTCCTTCTCTTTCTGTGTAAAAAGTGAAAGAAAAAAAGTAAAAAAAATTCCATGTTTTCTACTGCTCTCTTCTGTGGTTAGCCTCGAAGGGAGGCCCTCAGCCTCTCCCCACTCAGTGTCAGACCACTAATTTTTCTACAAATGAAGTGACACTAATGCCTCTCATCTCTCCCACCAAGAGTGGCGTAGTAATGGAGTAATGTTACCATTAGAATTTGCATCTAGGTTTCTTTTAGGTCAGTAGAGGGCAGCATTGTTTAGAGACTATCCTGGCCTAAATGAAGACCTAAAATATCAGGCCTCTCCAATGAGAATTTGATAGAAATCTGGACATAGGGACGCCTTCCAAATTAATGTCTCCATTTTGTCTCTAGGATATAAATGCAAAATCTTCAGCCTGGCATTTAATTTCTTTTTAGTCTGGTTCCCTTCTACCTTTCCAATCTTATTTCCTGTTGTTTTCCCTTACTCTCAGTTCTAGTCAACAGCCCTGTAATCTATTCCTTATATGCGTGTGATATTCCAATACCTACCTCTGTGTATTTGTAAAAATGCATCTGAATCCAGAAGGCAAGATTCCCTCTTCACATTCACCACTTAGAATCTCCTTCTCATCCTTTTATTTTCTTTCCTGTGTTCTCCAGTTTTTAGCATCCTTTCCCTCTTAAAACGACTGTGTATTACTGTTTATGTGCTTACTTGTTCAGAGATAGTTAATCACAATGGAGAGAATGATGGACTTCTCATATATACACGTACGTGCATGCATGCACACACCCACAGCTCTATGACCTCTCAGCTTCAGCATCCTTATCTGTAAAGCTGAGATAATTATAACACCTACCTCTAAGGGTTATTAAAAAGATCAAGTGAGGTAGCATATGAAATAATCATTTCTAAATCTTAAAGCACTATATAAGTGTCAGCTAGGTTGTATCATTGTAACAGCAAGCACCCTAGCATGGCCTGTTAGCATAGGTCCTTTGTTCTGCCTTATAAAGGAAAGACAGCCTCAAAGGGGTTAACAATCCTTTTTAATTAAACATGTATATATATATATATATATATATACACACACACACACACACACACACACACACATATATATATATATATATATGTATGTATGTATATGTATATATCATTCACTAGTTCAGGGGAAAGGTCAACACCCTGAATCCACATGGAGAAAACACAAACAAAGAAATTAGCACAAAGATCAACAGACAGGGCTCCAACTGTCTGACAAAGTAATACAACCACGGGATGGAGGAATACCAACATCTGAGTGGTGGTGGTGGTGGGGGCTCTTAACAAACGGCTCACTCAGAGTCCCATCCAGGGAATCAAAAAGTCCTTCTCATAAAGGAAACCCCCAAAGCAAAATGCCAACCTCTTAGTATATATAAGATTCTGCTCTTGATTGGCTCAGAAAGCATCGAAACCTATATGACTCAGCACAGCTATAAATTATCAGGGCTCAAAAGAGATTAGTCAGTCACATGTTTTTAACAAGCCTGGGAAATTGAACTCCAGAAAGAAAACAACAAAAGTCCCAAATTAATGTCTCCATTTTGGCTCTAGGACATAAATGCAAAATCTTCAGCCTGGCATTTAATTTCTTTTTAGTCTGGTTCCCTTCTACCTTTCCAATCTTTTGCTTTTACAATCATCTCCTGTCCCCTGCAGAATGTAAGTTCCTTGAGAATAAGGATTGGCACATAGTAGGTATAAAAGGGGTGCTCACACCCCAACACTAATGAATGTATCCATTAAGATACTTTGTACCCTAATACCTACATCATGTGAGAATGCCTGTTGGATGGAGTCGCAGAATTAATCTTTCAAAGGTTTACACTATGTAGAAACACAATAAATGTATTCAGGTCAGTGGAAAGAATTAAACACACATCTGGGCCTATGTACACAAGAGAAGGTCCATAAGCAAGAAAGTTTTTGGCAGTCAAGTGAGAAGTGAGGAGAGAACTTAGCTGCTCTCCCTAGATTCAAGTCGGACTCTAATGAACTACATACTAGGGTACTGAAAAAACTGGAAAATGTGCTCTAAGAAAGGCCATAGCTAACAGAAAGCCTCTCACTTTACTCCTTTCCATGAACTCCATAATCCAGTGACCCTGGCCTACTGTTCCTTGAACATGAAACTCCATTTTCCATCTTGATGCCTTTGAACTAACTTTTCCCCATCCCTGGAATGGAATTTCCTCCTCACCTTAACTTACCTGGCTTCCTTCAAGACTCAGCTCAAAGTCCACCTTCATCAGTTGGTCTCTCCTGGGCTACCTCACCCACTCACCCAATTATCACTGCCTTCTCCTCAGAGGTTCCCTTCCATCTACTCTATATGTCTTATATATTCCTATTTAATGTCATCTCCCCCATGAGCCTGGGATCTCCTTAAGGGTGTATTCCCACGTATATCCCAACACTCAGCATAGCACCTGGCACATCACAAGTCTTTAATAAATGATTGTTGACTTGAAACAGAATTGTGGAAAGGCAAATGTCCCTGATGTAATGGACAGAATGTTCAAATTTCAGCCAATGAGCTTAATTTCAACTCTCAGCAATGTGAATAATATATCGTTAAAGGGGTGGTTTATATTACAAATGGAAGCCATAATCATTAAGAGCCAGCATAGCTTCATCAAGAAGAGGCCATGCCAAAATTAAACCTATTTCCTTGTTATTTTTGTTGTTTTTTAGCAGGTTAACTATCCTGGTGGATCAGGTTTTTGCTATGGATGTAGATTACCTAGATTCTGGCAAAGTTTTTCACAAGAGTTGGGCCAAGTCTGGCCTGCCTCCTGTTTTTGCACAGTCAATGAGCCAGGGATGGCTTTTATATTTGTAAATGCAGTACAACTTTATTTAAAATTGTAAAACAACTCTTAGTTGGAGGGCTGTACAAAAACAGGTAACAGGCTGGATTTGGCCAGGAGGCCATAGTTTTCTGATCGCAGGACTAGTTAATTCAAAAACCCTTTTTAGGTCTTATCTTATGATCCCAAAATTTATCCAGTGACATAGAACTAATCAATATTGGAGCTGGGATTCAAACTCAAATCTCCTGATTTCAAGTTCAGAGTTCTTTCTATTCCTTTCTTCCAAGATCCTACATTATAACTTGGCAGAAGTCTTATATACATGGAAAGTCATATATATGTATATGACTCAGGAGTTCAAATCCTGCCTTGGAAGAGTATTGCCAGAATGGCCTTGGACAAGTCATTTCATTTCCTTTCTCTTCAGTTTCCTCACATGTTCAGTTTTCCTCACTTGCCAGCTCTAGACCTAATTTTAGCCATTTAGTCTAATTTTTATCCCAGGCAGGATTCTCTGCTAGAGTTCCTCTCTGCTGTCCCTTCTAACTTCAGACTCATGATCCCTGGCAGGCAGTTACCCAACTTCTGACCAAATGCTTGATTTGATGGAGAATGAGCTACGTTCCAGGCCAGCCCATGCTTTTATGACCTAGCTCTGATACTTAAGGAGTTTTTCCTAATATTATCTGCCTCTCTGTCAATTTCATCTCAGGATGCCTTTGACCTCTGGAACCACCCGGAACAAATCTTCCTCTTCCACATCACCACCGTTTACCTACTTGAAGACAGCTCTTAGAGTGTTCTTTAATCTTATTCTTGGTTTTCCAGCTCCTTGTCCTCACGCTGTGAGAAGCCTAATCAGCCTGAAGCACACCAGATTCCCTGAAGAGCCAGAGGAGAGAAAGCTTTGATCTCTTCCTGCCTACAGCTTTCTCCAGCATTTTAGCAATTATGCAGGAAAAGATAGTGCTCAAAAGCACCCGTGTATACACACAGACACGTGCACTGTCTAGGTGAAGGTTTCAATCCAACACACACGCACACACACATATAATCAACCTGACTTTGAACATCAGCCTCCAAGCTACCAAAGGTAAGCTTGAGATGCATTTCTGGTCACTTTTGTCCCCTCTGTCAGGGATCTTGTCATCCTGTATGGAACATCACTTCTCTAGGGTATGGGAAGGAGGTCGGGGGTGACAGAGGTTCACTAGAATAACTATAGTTATATGAATGCTCTGAGGTTGTCATTTGGCTCTGTTGTCCGGTACAAAGGAGCACTAGTAAAGCCATCATGGACATGAAACAAGGCTTTGGGAGCGGCCGCCCTCATTCAGATCATATGAACAGATAGTTTCCAAAGGAAGAGAGCTGAGTGATCAAGAGCTCCAGATTCTATCTCACACCCATCAGATAGGCCGAGATGACAAAAGGGAAAAATGGTAATTTCAAGAGGGGTTGTGAGAGGACAGGAACACTAATGCCGGATTGGTGGAGGCATGAACTGGTCCAACCAACCATTCTGAAAAGCAATTTAGAACATACCCAAAGACACTTGATGATGCCTACCATTTGACCTAGGAATACTGGCATTTCCCCCAAAGAGATCAAAGACAGAGGGGAAAGGACCCATATGTGTAAAAATATTTATAGCAACACTCTTTGCTGGGGCAAAGAACTGGGATCAAATGAATTCCTGATAGTTGAGAAATGACTGAACAAATGATGGTATGTGAAAGTAATGGAATATTCTTGCTCCATAAGAAATGGCTGAAGGGAATGATTCAGAGACATCTGGGAAAAGAAATAACTGATGGAGAATGAAGAGAGCAGAACCAGGAGGACTATTTATGCAATGATCACACTACCATAAAGGAAACCAATTTTGAAAGACTTAGAACTTTAATCAGCACAATGACCAATTTTCATTCCAAAAGACTTGTGATGAAGCAGGCCTCTTACCTCCTAAAGGAGACATGATGGTCTGTAGTTGCAGAATAAGATATATATGACCAATAATTTGATATAAGAAACGACTTTTATTTTGGGGGGTATGGAGTACTGGTGGGGTAGAGAAGGGACTGTGATGGTATAAAAAAAGAAGAAAACAACGGAAGGAGCCTTAATGAAACATTTTAAAGAAATACATAGAAAGGAATGGAAAAGGATAGAGCAGGCAGGACAACGTTGCTTTACCACATTAAATATATGTTTTTTTAAAAAACAAGCTGTATATAATAGATTCTCAGATTCATATACAATCCTTTTTCTGGCTTTCTTCTGAGTAGAAAAATTATGCTTATTGGTGATTTTCTAGCTCATAACTTTTTTTTTAAAAATGGGGTTGATCTCTGTCCATTTATTAAATGATGATCATCAGCATCATAAAACATGTGGCACATTATAATTTTCAGAATACTCTCCTCATGACAATCTACTAATATAGATACACAATTACTATTGCCCCATTTTACAGATAAAGAAATTGAGGCTCAGAGAGGTTAAAGCAAATTGCCTATCGTCTCAGAGAGGTGGTATGACACAGAGGACAGTGTACTGGATTTGGAATTAGAGCAGCTGGTGCAAACCCCGCCATTGCTACTTATTAACTGTGTGACCTTGGGCAAGTCACTTAATTTCTCACTTTAGTTCCTCAGTCTTCAGATGAATAGGTTGGATTCAATGACCTCTGAGGTAGCTGTCAGCTCTTGAGCTATGCCTCTGTGAACCCAACTAGTGAATAGTAGATATGGACTCAGAACATGTCTTTTAATTTCAAGGTGTATGTGTTAGGACATTATAATTTGCCTCCAAGTTTCCCTTTCTGCACCACCACCTTTGACCTTCGTAAAAGGCTACAACACCTGACACTTGACAGGTTCTTTTGAGCCAGAGACTGTAGATTATACGATTTAGAGCTGAACATTGTCTTGGAGACCCCAGGAGTGGGGAACCTTGAGGCCACATGAGGTCTTCTAGGTCCTCAAGTACAGCCCTTTGACTGACTCTAAACTTTCACAGAACAAATCCCCTTAATAAAGGATTTGTTCTGTAAAACTTGGACTCAGTCAAAAGGCTACACCTGAGAACCTAAAGGTTCCCCACCCCTGACTGTCCAACCCACTCCTTCCATAGATGAATCCAAAGTCTAGAAAGAGTTAATGATTTATCTAAAATTATATAGGTGGCAAGTAGAAGTGCTGGGACCCCCTGACGGCAAACCGAGGTCCTCTGATTCTAAAGCTTGTGTTTTTCTACTATGATCAGGGATGTGCTGGCAAATATTTAACACCTAGCTCCCCTGCTCCAAAGTCACACACTTTTAAGATTAATCTTTACATTAATATTTTCTCTGTTATTATGTCTACACAATCAACAAAACAATAAATCAAGCCCAGATTTGTAGCATTTGCCAGTTTCTAAGGAATAAATGTTTACACTGAAGATTTAACAACCAGCTCTCATGAGCCCTTAAGGTCTGGATCCAGCACATCCCTAACTGTGATACACTGTATTTCTTAGCACAAAAGGTACTAGCCAGATCTCCTGGCCAGGTAAATCAAATTATCACATTGGTCTGAGAGCACAGGAAAAGAAGAAAAGCTAGTCAAGCAGTTAGGGCAAATGATGACAGATGGAGAGGCAAAAATCTCCAGTGTCCTAAATGTTTGTCCAAGCTGAGGAAGGCTTCTAACATATCGGTTATACCTCTGTGGCCCACTTATGGAGGATATGGACAAGAATCCTCTAGGATGGGCTGGAAGAGATTGGACTGGGATATATATTGTTGGAGAGAATTCCTGAGGTCCCAGGTGCATTTGAAGATAGAATTATCTCTCTCCCCTCGGAGCAATAAAGGAGGATTATGAGTTTAACATCCCTTCTTGCTCTCCATTCCCACTCCCCACTACTTCCTTCCACTCCAGCCATTTTTCCTAATACTTTGTGATCCTGCTTAAAGACAAAGAAAGGACCCATCACATCCTAGGAAACTCCTGTGTCCTTTTTTTCCCTTCCTGAGCCCCTCCCTCCACCTTCTACACCAGAGGACTCCTGTTAGTGTAGAAAAGGATAAATGAGATATGCATGAAGGGAGTGTGAAACATGAATGGAAGACATTTTGATTCTTCAATGCAACATGACTAAGGTGAAAATGTATTTAATAAGAATGGATGTGTAGAACCTATATGAGATTGCATGCCATCTCGGGAGGGATGGGGAAGGGAGGGGGAGAAAAATCTAAGATATATGAACATGATTGTAGAAAACTGAAAACAAATAAGTTAGTTTAAAAAAATCATGAATGGGAGAGGAGAAAGGAAGCAAGAACTTCATTTAGTGCCAGAGATACAGGACAGACCAGATGGGAAAATCTTGGACCATGAAGACAGCTCTACCCCTGACAAATCTTTTCTTCTTTCTTGATCTCACTTCCATTTTGTAAAATCAAGAAACAGATGCTTCCCTTTTCACAAGGAAGTGGTTAAAGGACAGAGAAAGTTCTTAGAGCAACACCACTATTTAGGAGGCTTTGGTTTCTACTCAAATATATTCTATAGTCATTGTTCATGGTGACATGGAGATCACTTATGGAATACGAGATATGTTCCTTTCCCTGTCCTGAGAGAATCAGCACCTGCTGCCCAGGACAGACCTTATCTGTATGTCCTGTATCTGTTGGACTCTCTTATTCCTCAGGTCTCTAGTTACCTGTCAGGTAAAGTTAGGCTGAGTCAGGGACTGACAAATAGGTGAAAGTCCCCCAAGACACATAATGAAAGTTTCCAATGGCACCTGGTGATAACCATGTGCCTGAGTCTCCCAGGACCCTGAAACCTGAGGACAGGTTTTGGACGTCCATGCTTATTAACCTGCACCTTTGCCTGGCAGAATAAACACTTTCCTCCTACCTGACACACAGCTGTAAATCTGGGCCCTCATTAGAACAGCCTCCAGCTCTGAGTCCCACATGGGGGTGACCCAGAAGCTAAGCTGCTACATGTAAACTAATATCTTGTGAATTAGCTCAAGCAGAGCAGAGACAGAGGCTTAGAGAAACCATCCTACAGCCAGTCCCCTATTTGGTATGGCCTCTGGTCCTCCTTCTGCCCCTGAAATGTGGGGTCCCTTGAGGTTCTCTCCATGACTCTCTGATTTTCATTTATCTCAATGACTCTCATGGCTTCGTGAGTTCTACAAAGCCTGGCACCCTGATCAATATGGCCCCCCCTGCAATCTCTTCCTAGAGCCACCATTCCATAGAGTAGACTTTGAAAGAGTTTCCTGGGCCATCTAATCAAACCTCTGCCTGAACAAAAATCTACCACATCCCCCACAAGCATCCACATGACATTTCTGAAGGTCTCTGGGAAGGGGAAACCACTACCTCTTTAGGTGACCTTTCCACTTTCTCCACCTTGATGATCCTGCTCTGCTTGTAGCTAACCCTGTGTTGTTCTTTGAATTTTTGCTTATGGCTGGAGTTTTTCTCCCCTTGGGTTCACGGAGTGTGCCATCATCTGGCATTGTCATCACGGTAGCTAACATTTATACAGCGCTTACTATGTGCACTGTACTAAGCACTTTACATTTATTATCTCATTTAATCCTTAACAGCAAGCCTGGGAGACAGGTGCTAGGACATAGGTATCATAATAGATTTTCGTTTGTTTATTCATTTGCCTGGGTCTGCTTCTCTGATTGGAACTTTGGGTTAGAGCTAGATGGGACAGTTACGGTCTCGTATTGATCCTGGTCTTCCTTGGTTCCCTGCAGCTCCCTCTCGAGGTTTAGACAACAACTCTGTTATTATTTCCATGTTGTAGATAATGAAACTGAGGCAGACGGAGGTGCTTGACCTTGAACCTCTTGACAGAGGGCCTTCTCAGATTTTATTGACTGTAGGACCAGCACTCTAACCACTGTTCCACCTAATTGCCTCTGAGAAAGTATAGCTATTTCTTTCTATTTTATCATTTTAGATGATAATCTTTCGATAGATAGCTACATCTGTGGATTATTACTTATGATTACTTACAATGCTTTATATGTGCATGTATATGTATGTATACACACATGCATATACTTACACATATATCTATAGACTTGTACATATACACATTAATGCATATATATGACATATATATGTATACACATATGTATGTAATGTGACGTACAAAAACAGTACAAAAAATAACTAGCTGGCATAGTAGATAGAATGTTGGTCTTGGAGTCAAGAAGGTATGACTTCAAAATCCTACCTCAGATCATCTGTTGTCATATTGATCATTCATCTGGCTCTGTGACCCCATTTGGGGTTTTCTGGTCAAAGATATGAGTGTAATTTGCCATTTCCATCTCCATCTCATTTTACAGATGAGGAAACTGAGGAAAACAGGGTTAAGTGACTTGCCTGGGGTCACACAGCTAGTATTTGAGGCCAGATTTGAACTCAGAAAAATGAATCTTCCTGACTCTGGATCTGGTACTTAGCTGTGGAATCCTCAGCAAAACTTGGAAACTAACTTTAAAAAAAAAAAATCTGAATATCTCTTAAGTTGGAATTTGAACAGAACATTACTTTTTTATGTGGCAGGAGAATGCCAACAAATCTGATCCTAAAAGTGTCGATTCAGCAAGAACAGGTCAGGGGTCAAGTGCAATAAGAGCCCCTTTTTAGATACAATCTTTAGCAAAACATAAGACATATACAAAAGCAGCACAAATATCAGTTGATATGGACAACAGTAAATGACACCATTTTTATGGTTTGGAAGATATATGAAAACTTGAATTTCATAAGACATCAGGGGAAAATATCAAGTGCCACAAGACCTATAAAAATGTCTTCTCTCATTGTCCTATTTGCTCATTATACTGAGTTTTTAATCTTGTCTAGTTTTTCCCTTTTTGGTTTGAAATGGCTTAATGCTATGCATGGTAACAACTGTTAAATTGTTCTCATCCTCAGTTTCAAAAGGAATTTCTGAACAGAGTTCTTTTGAATCAGAACTGTTCATGTCAACTAATAAGGCCATAATCGTTGCTGTTTCTTTTCCAGGCAGTCATCTATATTTTCAGTTTCCAAAAGGCCAGGTAGCATAATTGCTACTTCTTTTCTTAATTGTTCATTTGTCTGTTCAATCTATGGTAGGAAATGATTTATTCTTTGAGGGTGGAGGCTTAATTTAAAAATATTGTTAAAATTACATGTAAAATTTTTTAATTCTTTTTTTAAAAAAAATTATGAGTTCCAAATTTTCTTCCTCTCTCCCTTCCTTTTATATAGGTTATACAATGTGCAGTCATGCAAGCATATTTCCATATTATTTATGTTGTAAAAAAACATAGACCAAAAAAAAGAGAAAAGAAAAAGAAAGATATTTTAAAAGGATGCTTCAATCGGCATAGAGGCTCCATCAGTTCTTTCTTGGGAGATGAATAGCATTTTTCATCAAAATTCCTTCAGAATTATCTTGGATGAGTGTGGGGAACCTACGGCCCCAAGGCCACATGTGGTGCTCTAGGTCCCCAAGTGTGGCTCTTTTACTGAATCCAAACTTCACAGAACAAATCCCCTTAAAAGATTTGTCCTGTAAAACCTGGACTTAGTCTAACGGCCACACTCAAGGACCTAGAAAGTCACATGTGGCCTCAAAACTGCAGGTTTCCCTCCCCTGTCTTGGATCATTGTAGTTGCTGAGGATAGCTGTCATTTACAGTTGGTCATCACACAATGGTGCGTTACTGTATACAATGTTCTCCTGATTCTGCTCATTTTACCTTGTATTAATTCATGTAAGTCCAGGTTTTTCTGCTTGTCATTTCTTGTAGCTTGATAGTATTCCCTCACAATCATAAGCCAGAACTTGTTCAGTCATTCCCCAACTGATGGAAATCCCCTCAATATTCAATTCTTTACTACCACAAAAAGAGCTACTATAAACGTTTTTGTACATATAAGTCCTTATCCTTCTTTTTTTAATCTCTTCGGGATTCAGACCTAGTAACTGTATTGCTGGGTCAAAAGGTATGCACAGTTTTGTAGCCTTTCGGGTATAATTCCAAATTGCTCTCCAGAATGGTTGGATCAGTTCACAACTCTACCAACAATGCATTAGTATCCCAATTTTCTCACATCATCTCCAACATTGTTGTTATCCTTTTCCATCATATTAGCCAATCTGATAGGTGCGATAGGTAGCTCAGAGTGGTTTTAATCTGCATTTCTCTAATCAACAATGATTTAGAGCATTTTATATGACTATATATAGCTATATATAGCTTTTTCTTTGAACTGCCTATTCCTAGCCTTTGACCATTTATCAACCGAGGAACGATTTACATTCTTATAAATTTGACTCAGTTCTACTTGAGAAATGAAGTCTTTATCAGAGAAAGTTGCTGTAAATTTTTCTCCCAGTTTTCTGCTTTCCTCCTAATTTTGGCTGCATTGGTTTTGTTTGTACAAAAACTTGAAATGATTTATTCTTTACAAAAATGTTCCTCCTCTCCTTCTTGCTCTTCAAACTGTAGTTTTTGCCTGAGATTCTTTGGGAATCAATAAACCACATGTCCTGAGTGCTGTGAAATTGCCATATGCATGGTAGTTCATTGAACATGCTCATTCTTGTACTATGCTATCAAAGTACCATAGGTGGCACAGTGAATAGAATACTGGTTTTAAAGTCAGAAAGACCTGAATTCAAATCCTGCCTCAGATACTTACTAGCTGTATGAGTTGGCAAGTCATTTAATCTCTGTCTGCCTCAGTTTCCTCAGTGATAAATGGGACTCATAATAGCCCCTACTTCCCAGGATTGTTGTGGGGATTAAATGAAATAATATCTGTAAAGTGCTTAGCACAGAGCCTGGAACATAATAGGAAATTTTTTCCTTCCTCCTGTTCTCAGACTTGGGGACACAATAATCTTCCAGGCTCTCATTTGAATCCTTGTGCCTATCCATACCTGATAAATCAGTGAGGGAACCTGAGCCCAGCAGACTCATGACTCCCCTTAGAGTACATGATAGTGGTAGCAAAGTAGTGGAGTGCTCACAGGGTAACAAGGTAGTGGAAAGCACTATTCTGCTTTAAGTCACCGGGACTGTATAAGCCTCTGAGGGAAGGGAAGGGTCCAGTGGAAAGGAAGATCTCTTGCCTTCGATCCTCCGTTGACTCAAATCCAAATCCCTTTCCTTCGCTGAGACCCAATCCAGGATGATATTGTGAGTCCTGAGAACTGCCTAGGTTCCTGGAGGAGGCAACAGTCCACTGGAAACCATAGGAGGCTTTTGACCCCGTGTGATCTTGGGTATTTTCTGCATCTTTCACTGTGTAAATAAAACCTATTCTAGATTTGATGACTTGTGAGTTTGAGTGCTTGTAAGGGGAATTAGTTTTAGCATTGAAAGAACTCCAGATATTGACATTACCAAGTTCTAGCTGGATGAGGTCAAATGAGTCAGGGATTATAGGATCCTAGATTTAGAGAAGGAATTAGAACTAATATGGTCCAACCCACTCATTTTATAGGAAAGGAAAGTGAGTCACAGAAAGGCTGGGTCCTTTGCCCAAAGTTGTGCAGATGAAGAATTTAAATCCTAATCTTCTGACTCCAAATATATCACTTTTCCCTCTAACTACACTCAGGACCTTCATGTCAGTAGGAAGCCTGGGCATTAGACTTACCCATTAACAGTTGTCGTTGTTCAGTCATTTTTAGTTGTGTCCAACTCTTCATGACCCTATTTGGGGTTTTCTTGGCAAAACGTACTGGAGTGGTTTGCCATTTGCTTCTCCAGTTTGTTTTATCGATGAGGAACTGAGGCAGAGTTAAGTGACTTGCCCAGGGTCACACAGCTAGTCTCTGCGACTGGATTTAAACTCATGAGGATGGATCTTCCTGATTCCAAGCCCAGTGCTCCACCTAGCAGTCCCGTTGTCAATGGTCACATCGTGAGTGAAAATAACAAGACTAGAATTCACGTATCCTGGCTCTCAGATCAGTGCATTTTCCATTTCATTACCTGTGTTTTCTTTGGAAAGAAGGGAGGAATGAGGAAGAGACATAATAGAGGCTTAATAATTGCTATTTTTAAAAAGTGCTAAGATTAGAACCTCTGATCAGATCCACTGATTCCAAATTCAGTTCTTTGTCCACCATACCACACACTGTTCTTCTCTCTTCTACTTATACTCTTGAGTTTTTAAATTAAATTTTATTTTCCAATAAAAAAAAACCTTCCTTCTCTCCTTTCCACCCCCATTGAAAAGAGAAAAACAAACCACTTGCAACAATTGTAGCCATATCCTTTAGATTGCACATTGCTTACCATTTATTTTCTACTTAACCATAGAATGTTAGATCCAGAAGGGACTCTAGAGACCATTTAGGTCATTGGCTAGTATAGTATAGCATAGTATAGTGTAGTATACCATAGCATACCATAGTGTAGCATAGAATAGTATAGCATAGTATAGTATAGTATAGTATAGTGTAGTGTAGTATAGTATAGTATAGTATAGTTGTTGTGTGTTTGTCCTTCAAAGAGAACAATGACATCAAGATGATGGGGGTTTTTTTGTTGTTTTTTTTAAATTTGTTTTCAGTTTTCTACAATCACTTCCATAAGTTGTAGATTTTCTCCCCCTCCCTCCCCGAGACAGCATGCAATCTTATATGATTTCTATACATACATTCTTATTAAGCACATTTTCACATGAGTCATGTTGCATAGAGGAATTAAAATGAATGAGGGAAACCATGAGAAAAACAAATCAAAACACAGAACAAGAGAAAACATTCTGTTTCATTCTGTGTTCCAGTTCCATAGTTCTTTCTCTGGATGTGGATGGCATTTTGTCTCAAGAATCCTTTGGGAATGTTTTAGGTCCTTGCATTGCTGTGAAGGGCTAAGTTTAGCAGAAAAATTTGTCACCTACTGTGGTTGTTATTGTGTACAATTTACAAGAATACAAGTCATTCCCCAATTGATAAATGGTCAAAGGATATGAACAGGCAGTTTTCAAAGGAAGAAATTAAAGCTATCCAAAGTCATATGAAAAAATGCTCTAAATCACTATTGATTAGAGAAATACAATTCAAAACAATTCTGAGATACCACATCACACCTATAAGATAGGTTAACATGACCAAATAGGAAGATGAAAAATGTTGGAGAAGATGTGGGAGAGCTAGAATGGGTGGAGCTGTGAGCTGATCCAACCATTCTGGAGAACTATTTGGAACTATGTCCAAAGGACTACAAAAATGTGCATATGCTTTGACCCAGCAATATCGCTTCTAGGACTATATCCCAAAGAGATCATAAAAATGGGAAAGGGTCCCACATGTACAAAAATATTTATAGCAGCTCTCTTTGTGGTGGCCAAGAACTGGAAATCAAGGGGATGCCCATCAATTGGGAATGGTTGAACAACTTGTGATATATGAATGTAATGGAATACTATTTGGCTATAAGAAATGATGTACAGGAAGACTTCAGAGAGACATGGAAGGACTTATATGAACTGATGCTGAGTGAAAGGAGCAGAACCAGGAGAACATTGTACACAGTGACATCAAGATGATGACATGACTTGCAATTGACTTTGATTTGAGTGAGGGAGGGCTGTGCAAGGCCACCAGCCTCACTTTCTCCTCTAGAGTCACCTGGATTCAGTGGCCCGATATCATCAGGATGACTGGAGATGGCCCAGGATGCAATGGGAGACCCTGGCCCATTTAGGCTAAGGTCTTATCAGATTCTCACTTTGAGATAAAGCCCATTCAATGAAAAGGCCTCTTTAAGTAATTACTCAAGGAATGGCCCCTTTAATTAAAAAAAAAAATCAAACTGAGAGGGGAAGACCATCAGAGCTCCTGGGTATAAGAGAAATAGTTACTATTTAGTGTTTACACGCACTCTGTGCCAGGTGGGCAGGGACCTATTGTCCAAGGTATGAACTGCAGAGTGAACTGGGCTTAAGGTTTGGTCTTTGAGCAAGAAATCTAGCCAGTAAACTCAAAGGAAAAAAGGCAGCTTTTGGCCATGGCAGTGTTTCCCCTGGGTAGAACACCCCAGGCAAGAGAGGAGAGGAGAGGAGAGGAGGGGAGGGAAGGGGAGAGGAGAAACTATAGTATACCATATTATAGTATAGTACCTGTATAGTGAAGTATTTGGAACAAGTGAACTCTGAATTTCACTTGAGCTCCAAGTCTATGATCCTATGATTCATCTGAAGCTCAGTTGAAGGAATTAAGGAGAATAAGTGGGAGAAGAAAAGATTTAGCGGGGAAAAGAGTATCTGAAGGGGGATGTTAAATTGAAGAAAGACTAAGCTTGCTCTTCTTGGCCCCTGAGGACAGAGATAGCAACAGTGGGCTGAAGTCAGAGAGAGGCAGCCAGATATCAGAATGACACAGGCAAAACTTGCTAATGATCAGAATTACTCACCAGTCAAATGGGCTGCCTTATGAGAGAGCAGATTCCTCGGTCAACGCCATCTCCAAACCAGGGCTGAAGGAATGTCATTAAGGATGTGGGCGAGGTGGTTCAAGTACAAGTTGGATGAGATCACCTCTGACATCTCTGATGATTCTGTATGTTTTTATTTTTGTTATCAGTGATTTCTTCTGTTATTTCTGTTGTGATTTCCTTGGCATAGATGCTTGAAAGAAACCAGGAAATCCAGGAAGTAGAGTTGAGCAGTGGGGTCCAGAGAGGTCACACAGCTATTTAATGGCAGAAGCTGAAGTAGAACCCAATTCTCCTGACTCCTGTTTCCATTTCCTATTCCAGTTTATGCTAGTATCAATGATCATAGGATCATAGAATTGGATTTAGAAGGGACATTTGAGGTCAGATGGCATCTCCTCATTTGACAGCAGGGTATATAGCTAGTAAGTGTCTTAGGTGGGATTCAAACCCAGGTCTTCCCAATTACAGGTCCAGGCCCCTCCACCTTAATGTGAATAGGTTGTCCAGATGAGCATTCTTCAGTGACAGGTGGCTGAGAGCTGGATGCTTAATCAGTGAGGGTTTTAACGTGAAGGAGAAAAGGGTAATTTGGGATCCTGGGGCATTGCTCAGGGAAGGGGAACTGCAGAGGGATATGGGATGCTGGGTTGCCTAGGGAAGGCAGGGTCTGCCATGGATCAGAACTGGTTAAGCCATAGAGAAAAATGAAGGCAGCTCTGGTGGCAGTTTGCCAGCTGAAGTAAATTTAGCAGATGCTAGTGGGCTCATGGAATCCAGCAAAGCAGAAAATGTTCACGTGCTCACAGAATGATTGAGGGTGTGGGACAAATTGAAAGAACCCTTTGATTGGCTTGGCTGGCACCCTGTTGCCTGTGTCAGTACTGACCTTCTGCAGCCCAGCTCCTGACCATGAATCTCTCCTCTCCCTTTGACTTGGTTGTTCGGTTTTGCCCTTGTTTTTGTTTCAGACATTAATTATTGCTTTGGCCCATCCCATCTCTCTGATTGCTGTTCTCAGTTACTGATCCAGTTCTCAGGATGATTCTGTCCTCTACCTGTATGGAAACCTTTCAACCAAACTGCCTTCAAGTCTCTAATATCCCAATAGGGAAAGACATACTCATGGCACCTGCCTAGTTATGCTCCTGATAGGCAGCTGAGTAGCATAGAGGTTAGATAAAGTACTGGACCTGGAATCGGGCAGAAGTGAGTCCAAATGGTGCCTTAATAGCTGTGTGACCCTCCATGGGCAGTTACGTAACTTCCTTCAACTTCAGATTCCTCATCTGTAAAATGGGGATAACCGAAGGACCCACCTCACAGGGTTGTTATGCGGCATAAACGAGATAATACTTTGGAAAAATATTTACAAAATACTTCGTAAAACATAGAGCTCTTTGTAAATCTTAGGTCTAAAGCCAAAGGAAGCTTAGACGTCATCTTGGCCAATCATCTCGTTTTGCAAATGAGGAAACTGAGGCTCAAAGAGGTCAGCACATGGTAAGAATTTAATATATGTTTATTAATAGATTGTCCAACACAAAAATAATTTACTGACAAGCAGGATTTGAATCTAGGACCTCTGACTTCTCAGCCCATGCAACTTCTACTATACTAGGCTGTATCTGTTAGATATTTTTGTTGGTCTTGATCATGAAAAGAACGGCTGATATTTATATAGCGCTTTAAAGTTTGCAAAATGCTTCAGAAATAGTAATCTCCTTTTATCACCAAAACTGCACCTGAGTCGTTATTATCTCCATTTTACAGATGAATAAACTGAGGCTCCACAGAGGGTTAGATGGACACGAGGTCACAACCCTAGTAAATGTTTGAGGCTGCGTCTGAGCTTGGGTCTACCCTGACTCCAGATCTAGCTCTCTATTCATGGCAATCTCACTGCAGTAACTTGTATGATCCCAACACGTAGGACAGTGCCCAACTACAAACATCTTTTACAATTTTGCCTGGGATTGACCCAGTCTCTAGAGTTGAAAAGATTCTGCTCAGTTTTGTTTTCTTCATTGATTTACCATATTAATTATAATATAGGTCACCACCCTCCTTCCCAAAATGAGTTTTCTTTGAAAGGAAAAAAAAGAGATAACTAGACAATGAAATCTAATAATGCCAATTGTAGGCCATACTCAAATTTTATTGAATTTATTTTGGAGAGAAGGGGAAAAAGCACAGCTTACACTGTGAATAATGCATCTGGATACAGTGACCTGTCTTTGGGTGGTAGGTGTGCAGAGAGCAGCCTGATTTGTCTCTCCTCCCTCCAAGTACCCAGGTATTCTAGGAGACTTGTTACTAAGGAAAGCCATAGGGCCAGAGAGATATGGTCTTTTCACTTCTGAGAATCTCTAAGGTGGAAGGGTCATCTAGTTCACCCCACAACCACCCAATGAAAGAATACCTGTAACAGGGGATTGATCATTTGTTCAGCATCTGTTCAAACATTTCTAGCGACTGACCAGGGCACTCACTGCTTTATATGGCAACACATTAATATATGTGAAAAGGACAGCCTAAGAGCCCAGAACTCAAATGGAGTTCAGGGTCCACGGAAATACTGGACTCAAGGAACCCAAGAATTCAGCACTGATACCTCTTCATGCTTCAATCTATTGACTGAGGGGAATAGAGACAGCCTGTAATTGCTATGGGATGGGAGACAATAGACATGCCTGCCAAATCATCACCCTTCAAAGGAACTCACACTCTCTGTGCAACTTACTCATTCGGTTCCAAAACAGAATTAAAGTACCCCTCTAACCCCTACCCTTCCAAATGACTGGGACTTTGTCTCTGCCAATCTATATATATCACCTCCAAACATCACCTTCTAGAAAACATTCTTAATAATGTCAATAAAATGCATCAAATTTTACATAGCACTTTCCCCACAATGATCTAGCCAAATAGTGAAAATATTATTCCCCATTTTAGAGAATCTTTCCTTTTATACTAAATGTTTGGGTGATCCCAGGCAAACCTCCTCTAGGTTTTAAGTTCCTGGCCTGTGAAGTGAGGGGGTTAGAATACGCCCCTTCTCAGATCACTTCAGGCTCTAAATCTAGGATTCAGTGAAGGTCAGAGAAATAAAGAGACTTGTTCATAATCACACACCTGAAGATACAGCAACCAGGACTGAGCTTAGGCCTTCTGACTGAGTCCACAATCCTTCTGCTTTACCATGCTGCCTATGGGTGATTCATCCTGTTCTATTTCTACCTCCCTTCAACACTTGGGAATTTAGTTTAATGATTATGCATTTGAATCTTCACTTGGAGATATCCTAAGTCAAACACAGGTCCCGCAAAAAAGGTCCTCTGAGTATAAGGTTCTTTTTGATCAGTGTTCACGCAAAATCATGGCCTATAAGCCCCCACAGATGTATTTACTTTCACTAGTCAGCCTGAAGACACACTAGATTAAAGAAGGAGATTTCATACAATAGACTAGTAAGGAAAGTAACCATAAAACATCTCCATTATCCAACAGCATCCTCTCCCATAAACACACACACACACACACACACACACACACACACCCATCAATGGGAAGAATGAACACATTTAGAGAATGTGTGGAGGAACACATATAGGTGTCAAATGCCAAGGCATATCCATGGAAAGTATAAGTATTGGGAGAATATTTGGTCAAAGACTACATACAAAAGAGAAACACATTCCTCTAAAACTTCAGGACCACCAGTATCTTGTGGTGATGTTATTCTGAAGGAGCTCTCAGTGTTCCATTTTTCACTAAATTTCTCTGTCCATTTCTGCTTCACTTTTCTCTGTCTGTTTTCTGTCTGTCTCTGTCTCCATCTGTCTTTTTCTCTTTCTGTGCCTCTCTGTAGTAGCAGGCACCCTAGCACACTCAGAATGGCCTGCTAGCACAGGTTCTTTGATCTGTTTTTAAAGGAAAGACTGCTCAAAAAGCATTTTACATTTAATAGGGAAAAGGTCATCACCCTGAACTTGGAAAAAATACAAGCAGAGAAATTAGCACAAAGATCAACAGACAGGGCTCCAACTGTCTGACAAAGTAATACAATCACCTACATACACCACCAGATGGGAGAAGAACCAACAACATCTGAGTAGTTGGGGAAGGGAACCTCTTAACAAATGGCTACTCAAAGTCCTATATATATATATACACACACACACACATATATATATGAACCAACCTCCCAGTATATATATGTATAGTTTTCAACTAATAGGCTAATAGGCTCGGAGCCAGAAGGCATCACAACCTACATAATTCAGCACAGCTGTGAACTGCTGGGATTCAAAGTAGATTGAGCCTTCAGATTTTCACAATTTAGCCTGAGTCTAGCAAACTGAACTCTAAAAAGAAAACAACAAAAATCTCCTCCCTCTCTCTTTCTCTTAATTTCTCTCTCTCCCTTCTCTCTCTCTTTCTCCCTTCTCTCTATCTCCTCCTCTCTTTGTCTCTCTTTCTCTCTCCCTCGCCTCTCTCCTCTCACTCTCTTTCTCTCTCTCCCTCTGTCTCTTTCTGTCCTCCTATCTCTTTTGAATCATGTCCATCCCCTCCTAAATCTGTAATGAATCCCCATTGCCTACAGAATAAAGTGTTAAATCCTTAGCTTAGCATTCAAGCTACACAATTCAAATTTAGTTCAATTCATTTCACAAGTACTTATTAAATGCTGTCCTAAAGGATGGAGGAGATACATTTAGCTAAGATATGATCTGTGTTCTTATGGAGCTCATAATCCAATAGAAAGATATGATACACTGACATACAAATAACAAAGTAAGAAAAGATAGTGAGAGGAGAGGACCCTAGAGAATAAGAAGAGAAGTAATATGAGATATGGTTGGGAAATGGTGTGGTTCCAAGGAGCTGGAGGCCCAATTCCCATCTGAGGAGTTTGACCTTTACTCAGTAAACAAAAGGGAGCCTCTGAAGGGTTTTTGTTTTTTTTTTGACAAAAAATATTTTTATTTTTGACATCTGAATAAGTGTTGACTTCTTAGCTCACAGCCTTTGGCATCTTTTTCAACTTATTCATCGGCTTGTTGCACTATGCCTTTCTCAGAAACATAGATGCCATCCAAAAATTTTCTGATATCCTTGTTTTTTACTGGGGTAGCCTGTTGGATCAGGCCAGCTGAGTTTGAAACAAGTTCAGTATCATTTCCTTCAAGAATTTACTCATCCTTTTTGGCTTGAGAAACAGCACAAGCAACACCTGGTCTCATGTTCACTCTTCAGATGTATTTTTCACCCAAGAAATGTCTGATTTCATCAAGTGAGCCATTCTCTTGAATAACAACATTGATGGGGAAGTGAGCATACACGGACCTCATCTTGTAACAAAAACCCAGCGTAACACTATTGATCATGTTTTGTACATGACTACAGTTTGTGCACACGGTGGCAAGTTCTTTTTGATTTCCCCACCATTGTCCACCTGGAGCCTTTTTTTCTTCTTTCCAAGGAAGCTGAGCTCAACATTGATATGGTTGAAATCCCTACGGAGATTCCTCTGGGCCTCTTCACAATAACTGTCCAACCCTTAAGAGAGATGTCAACATTTTCTGGGATGCCAATGGTCTGGTTGCTGAGAACGGTCTTCATTCTGGTGCTGGATGGGCCAAAGAGAGCCTCTGAAGGATTTTAATAGGGAATGCCCAGTAGGGACCGCTGGAATATGGAAATAGGAGGTTATTGCAATGGGAACTTGTATGCCAGGGTGTGAGTAATGGGATTAGGGAATCAATGCAAGAGTTATGGCAAGGATAAAAGTTGTAGATGTAGAATGGACAGAGCCTTGTACGGAAAGGGCAACAATGAATAAATGAAGGGATGGATGGATGGATGAATGAAGCATTTATTAAGCTCCTACTAAATGCCAGGCACTGAGCTGGGTGATAGGGATGTAAATAGAAAAGTGAGACAGTCTCTGCCCTCGAGGACCTTACATTCCAACAGGAGCACATAATACACATAGGGCAGTGGTAACTACAGAAGCCTTTTTTGGTCTGAGGAGGTACAGGAATAGTGAATAGAGACTTATCATGCTCTTTCCCAGAAGCAGGGGTAGTATTAAGATTTGCTTACTTCTCCCAAAGTAATAAGGTGCATAGTTGAAAATGGACAGGTAAGAAGTATGAGCATGATTACAAGGCAAGGTGTCTGGAGTCAATGGGTCTGGTTTGGGGCCAGCTCAATATAGTTAGTTAGGTAAGTCTGCACTCCTACCCTCACCAACTGAAACAGAGAAGAGTGAAAGGTAACACCCAACTTTCAAATATGGGATATTACATTCATAGTACTGCACCCACAGAAATAGTAGTCAGATATAGAGAGCAAACTTAGGGGGCCAGGTAATAAGCTTTGTTTTAGTCATGTTGGGTTTGAGATACTGACTGGTCAAGATGTCCTATATAGGCAGTTAAAATTAGGGATCAAAAGACACAGGGAGAGAGAGAGAAAGAGAGAGAGAGAGAGAGAGAGAGAGAGAGAGAGAGAGAGAGAGAGAGAGAGAGAGAGAGAAAGAGAGAGAGAGAGAGAGAGAGAGAGGGAGGGAGAGAGAGATCAGGACTAAAGACATGTAGTATCAGCTATGCAGAGATCAACGTATGAGTAGTATGAGTACGTGAGATTGTCACTTGGGAGAGGGGAGAGAGAAACAAGAAGAAGGCTAGGGACAAAATTTTGGGAAAATACCTATCTTTAAAAATCAGGGAAATAATGAAGAACCAGTGAAGGAGAAGAAGAGCTATTGGAAAATAAAGAAGTTAAAGTGAACAGAATAACCACTCCAAAATGACACATGTGAAATTATAAATGTCAAGTTAGCTCAAAAGAAGATATGGGAAGATATTTCTACAAGGTTTTGCAGAGATGCAGAGTCCACAGGTCTAGAACATTGTATAGACTAGTTTTACTGAATTTTATTCTCTTTTTCTTTGCAAAAAATTCTTCATTGTAAAGGATGAATTTCTAGAAGGATGAGGGAGAAGGATACAGAGGAACTGCAGGAAATGTGAGAGAAAAGGACATATTTATATACATGTATATATGTGTATAGAAATAAGGAAATCAGAAGGTTGTGGTGTCTCAGAGGCCAAGGGAAGTAAAAGCCTCTGATAGGAGGTGAGCAACAGCAACAAATGCTTAAGAGTAGGTCCACCATCTTAAATTCCTCCAAACCTACTCTCCAACCCAAATCCTCTACTTCAGCGATCACTCTACCCACAAATATATTCTGTATTTTGCTTGTAAATCAGTAAGACAACACTCTTAGTCTTAGTTTATATTTTACTAAAAAGTGCTGAGTTACTAAGCCAGCTCTACCTCCAATTCCATATCCTAATATATTTATACTTGAAACCATTTATTTCAAAACCATTAAATAATATTAAACTCTGTCTGCTACATTAATTGAAATTAATGTAGTTTGTGTTGTCTTTGGCATCTGCCTTCGGCAGAAACTTGCTATTTCTGGGGAGAAAAATAAAGTTTAAAGGCTCCCTCCTAAAGCCCCCAAAATTTGGAGTTCTGAACTAGATATTCACCCTAAAGAAACTTCAGACAGAAGTAATGCATTATTTAAAAAGAGATTCTACCTCTGCCAATTCTGCTAGACCTAGACATATATGTAAAACATGGAACTTTGTCTTTGTTTGAGCAATTCTGCTCTGGTCTAGAGTTCAGCAGAAAATGTCTTCCTGCTCTTTTCCCCCCACCAACTGAAAAATGTTCAGTGCACCAGTATTCAGAAATCTCTTCCATTTTTACTGTTTTCTCTTCTTTACTGAAAGGTTACAGTCATTTTTTCCCCCACTATCACCAGGTATGATTTAGTGGAAAGGTGACTTATCCTGAAATTAGAGGACTGGGGTTCAGATCCTGCCTTTGATCCTTGATACTTGGCTCAGTGGATAGAGCACTGGGCCTGGAATCAGGAAGACTCATCTTCCCAAATCTGAATTCAGCATCAGATGTTTACTAGCTGTGTGACCCTGAGCAAGTCATTTAGCCCTTTTTGCTTCAGTTTCCTAATCTGTAAAATGAGAAGGAAATGGCAAAAGGAAATGCCTAGAAAACCCTAAATGTGGTCACAAAGAGTCTGATGCAGCTGAAAAATGGCTGAAGGATAACAACTTATATGACTTTAGGCAAACCATTTTTCCCTTCTCAGTTTTCTCACCTATAAAATGAAGCATTTGGAGGAGATAGCTTCTTTCCATCTAAAGGAGGTTCTTTCCATATCTAAATCTACGATTGACCATCATTTTCTGGGGGGGTCTCCTTTAAGATTCTGCCCCCAACCCCAAAAGCAGATTATTTTTCCCTATGTCATCTATAGCATTCTTGTGCAGGTCTTTACAGAACAGGTACAGAACAGGAGTTGACTGATTAATTCTGAACTGGCTTGAGAAGTGTTGGGAGAGGGGAACAGCTTGTAAATAACTTTCAGGCCAGATGGGAAAGCTGTGAGAGTGATGCCTTGGAGAAAAATAACCCTACTCAGGTAGCCAAGGACAAGGAAAGTGTTTACTACTCCAACTTTTTTGGCTTTTTTCAGACTTCATTAGAGCCTTACCTGCAACAGCTGAGGCTCTCTCCTAGTCCCAGGACCCTGTTACCCAAGAGATGCTGTCAGAGGAGGTAGTGACATAGTCTACTAACTACCATAGAGACATTTGCTTTAGCATAAGGGGGTAATGTTGATTTTTTAAAACAAATTTATAATAGAGAAATTTCAGCCATCAGCCATTTAGAGAAGATATTTTTGGACAAGGAAGGCTAATATCCCACCTGAGTTCCATTTGTCTATATATTAAATAGAGCCAAGAATTTTATTTTTTTGGAGGAAAATTAAAACAGCAGTGGTGTTGAATAAGCCACCATTCTTGCATAGATCCCATTCAGCTGATGGGAGATTAACAGGTTGGCATGAAAGCTTGCCTAGGTTTCACCAGCTGATTCCCATTAGGTCCATCATCAGGCAAATAAAGCACCTGGAGAAGGAAAACAAACACACACAAAAACAACATCAGATGCTCAAGGTCAACTCCTCAGCATTTTAATCAAGAATTTCCTCAACCATCATAGGCTGAGGACTGGAAAGGTTCTTAGAGTCTTTAGGGGTTCAGAAAAGACTTCATGTTCTCATGTTTAAACTGAGTTTGAGGCAGAGGTGAGGAAGAATATGAGGAAGAAGTACCCATTGCCCAAGCAAATTCTTGTAAAAATTGTGTTAGAAGTGCTCAAGTCAAGATTGAGCTGAGGCATTTTTTGCAGTAGCAAAGAACTGGAAACATCCAGTGAGATATAGCCAAAAAAAGAAAAATCACGAGATGTCACAGAATAGGATATTATTGTACTGTAAGAAATGACACATGACGAATGCAGAAAATCATGGAAAGACTTATATGAACTGATGAAAAGTGAAGCAATCAGAACCAAAAAAACCCAATATACATAATTATAAGACAGATAACACTGGCACACAGGAGGGCTGGTAGCACAGGTTCACTCTAGATCTGGTCAGACAAGAAGATGTCTTTGAAGGGGTTAATAATCTTGCTTTATTCTAGTCTAGTGTTCTCACAAGAGAATTGCTAACTATAGGAGCTCCAACTCCTACAAGATTCCCTAATCACCCTTCTTGCAGGGGCCAATGAGAAGCGGGGGCAACTACCTCTACCTCTCGATGAGGTCAGTCGAGATAGGCACAGCTTGTGCTTCCCCCCTAAATCTCCCCCCCAAGCCTCAATAGGGACCAGCTGAGGCAAACAGAGATTTCCCCGCAAGGCACACACAGCACTCGAGCTTGTGCATTCAACCCTAAGGATTCCCCACTCCTTCATCAGTACCCACCTGCTTTATAGGGTAACAGTCAAAGAAGGCATATTGTCAATAGTAGTCTCACAAGTTTACATCACCCCATCCCTATATCTCACTACACAGTCACAGTAGATATTTACAATTTAAGCACAAGCGTTTATATTATTTATCATTATATAACACTGTATAAGCATGGTGGAGATGTTTTGAGCCACAATCATGAGAACTCTTATTGAATACCTGGGAACAGGAGATTGTTATGGTTATGGATCCTGGGAAATGAAACTCTAAGAAGGAATAATAAAAATAATAAATATAATTGATTATATTTATAATGTAGAATATAATATAAAAAATAATAAAAATCCAATTCACACACAACAAAACCCATCTTACACTAAAATCTACCTTACAACTATGATTGTAACAACATAAATTGAAAGAACAACCACCACAAAGAAATAAAAAACGAACACTGTGAAATTACAAAGTACAAGCTTGCCCCCCAAAAGGGATATGAGAAGACATACCTTCCCGTTATTCTTTTGCAAAGGTTGGAGAAGGGTCCACAAGTATAGAAAATGTCATATACTTTCAACTTATTTATTAATTTTGCTGATTTTTGTCTTCTTTAAAAAAATCTTTGTTATGTGGAATGGTTCTCTGGGAGGGGGAATGGGGAAGGATACAAAGGGAAAGTTGGAAAGGTAAAAAAAAAGATATAGATAAATATTTTATTTAAAAAATGATTTTTGACTGACAGAATGCTGATACCCAAAAAGGATTTTAAAATCTATTTGGAAGGCAAGGAGATCAAAGAAAGGCTGAAACCACTGCGTAGATAGATAGGAGTTAACAGACAATGGTAAGAAATCATATTAAGAACTCTTTTAACCAATTTTGCTTCTGATTTTTCCCCTTTTTCAAGGAGAAGAGTTTGTGGATTGGAAAGAATGCAACAACATGGTTTAAAAGGAAGTAAAAATCCAAAAATGTGACACGGTATCAAATCATTTAGCTGTTCTTTATGAGATCATGTATAGAAGTCCAGATGAACTACATTACAGAGAAATATAAGAACCCTGGCAAACATGATTACTGAGATTCTTTCAGTGATCTCTGAATATTATAGAGAAAAGCAAAGGTGCTGCAGGCCTGAGAAGGACAAATATTTTATCTTTCATTAAAAGAAAAGCATAGAATCTATAGGCTATGGATTTTTCTTCTATTCTTGCCAAATTCTAGACTATATAGTTAAAAGGGTAGTTTATGAACATTTTTAAAGGGAAACACTCACCACTAACACATCATGGCTTTATTAAGAATGAATTTTGCAGAACTTACCTCATTTTCTTTGTTGACAGGGTAATCAGGCCTCAAAAAACCATGTTCACACTTTAAGAAGTCGACGATAAAAAAAAAATAATGGTACCACATATGTCATTACTAAGAGTAGCACTTTTTTGAGGCAGCAAAGAACTAGAAACAAAACAGATGCCCATTCGTTGGGGAATCACTGAACAAGTTGTAGTACATGAATGAAAGGTACTATTCGAAGAGGTGAAAACAGATCAGCATGGGAGGATTTCTATGAACTGATACAGAGTGAGGTCTGCAGAACCAGGGCAACAATATGCAACAACGTAAATGGAAAAAACAACAACAAAACAGTTGAAATAGAAGGCTACAAAATTATAATGGGCAACTTAACTTCAAAGAAGGGCTATGAGAGTATGCCCCAACTCCATTTATTTACAAAAATAGGAAATTATGGCTAAGGAATGCATCATATAACATCAGACTTGGCTGACAGACTGGTTAGTTTTGTTGAACTGGTATTTTTTTTTTAATTCATTTTTCATTTCATAGGCATCGTACGCTGGAGCAAATGTATTAGAAATGTGTAGGTCATGTGAAAACAAAAGAGCAATGAAATTTGAAAAAAATCCATTTCACACAAATACAGGATGGGGGAGATGTCACTAAATAACAATTCCCATTTTAAAAAAATCTGGGGATCTCAGTGAATTCAATAATACAAATAAGTAACGTGATATAAAAGATGAAATCATTGAAGTTTAAAAAGTTTAAGTGATTTATCCAAGTCTACCTATCCAGTAGGTAATCACAAAACAAAGAAATGCACCAAGCAGTCCTTGGTTCTATGTACCCACCTTGTGTGGCAGCAGCAGTATAGTAAGAAAGAGGGGCAGAGGGTTTCACAGTTTTTGGATGATCTATGGATATAAATTTATCTGTTGGTCCCCTAAATAGGAGATCTTTGTCCAGTAACAATACTTGTCCAGTATTAGACAAGGAACTGAACTTGAAGGAACTGAAATGTATCAAACTTGACATTTTTATTATAAATGACTGAAACCAGAATGCAAAAGATAGTTTCTAAGCATTTAAGTGAAGGGATGGTCCAAAGTTCTCTTTGGAGAGGCAAATAAAAAAGTTGATGAGGTTAGTTTTATTGTGCATCCAAGGGCAATAAGAAATGCCATTTTATGGGTCATTTTAAATTTCAGTGTTCAGGATAAGCATTTGCAAGACCACCACGAAAAAAAGATCCTGCAACTAATGTTACAACATCTGTTGCAGAAAATGAGAAGGTCGAGACATTTTGTGAAGGGCTTAGTACAATGCTCCAAATTAAATTAATATATACTTTTATACTTGGTGACTTCAATGCAAAGGTGTGAATAGGGGAGAAAAGTGGAAACATATTGGGAAATATGGTTCAGGAGTAACAAATGTGAGCAATCAAAAACTTTTAAATTATGCAGAAGGCTCACATATTCAGCCCTTGGTACAGTGCCTGGAATGTAATAGACTCTTAATATGCTTATTGATGGAGTTAATATATATTATGCGTACTTTCTTTAAAACTAGAGTCAGGATGCTTTGGATATAGAAAGCACCAAATATTATCATTAAAATGAAATTGGTTTTATTTTAACAGTCAGAAAATGATTGATTACTGATGTGTGTATTATTCCTAAATCAGTTATCTATGGACAATCAGACTTCCAATCTGTTAGAGTAACGATTAAAATGAATATCTAAGTCTACAAATAAAGTGAAGGCAAACATATGGTGTGCAGTTGTGGCAATGTTAAACTGACCTATTTAAACAACCTTTGGAGATGGGAAATGTGAACTAGATACATGATTAGACAGTAACTTAGACTATTATCATTTCCAGAGGAGATTTAACTGATATAAATAAATTGTTACAGAACTATCCTAGGTGTCAAATGCTTAATTTCCTTGCCAGTAGATAGGCCAGTCAATGGCAATGCCAGTTAAAAAAATAAACACATTTGTAAAATCTTATAGAAGAGGATGGTGGTCAGGCTATAAGAATTATTGCCTGACAAAAACATCGAGAAAGGGAAAGACAAGTAAAAAAAAAAAACTTGGTGAGGCACATATGAGTCACTCAGGTCTTTCTGACTCCAGACCCAGTGCTCTATTCACTGTTAACAATGAGCTTCCTCATAAAACATGTGTTGGGGGGGGGGGAACCCATAACATTATTCCTCCAAGTTTTCAATTTCATTTGAGTATCAACTTCTTTAATTTTTAAATTTTATATGTTAGTTTTATTCAATTTACAATCAATGAAGTTTTTGTATCTTAATGCTAATAGCTCATATTTGAGATACAATGTGTCTTAATGGATAAAAGCTTACCTTGGAGTTATGAGAATCTAAGTTCCAGTTTTTCCTCTGACATGTACTGGCTGCATGATCTCCAGACAAGTCAGTTTTTCTCCCAGTGCCTTTAAACAACTCTCTAAGATACTAGATGCAGTTACCAATCTACATTGCTAGAGGGGATTTCTTCATCATGATTTCCCTGCAACAGTGAAATCATTGGGTTTGGTGGAAAAAAACAAAAGTAAAAAACCTCACACTTATTTAAAGCTTCATGGTTTATACCATTTTCCTCATCACAAGGCTGTGGGGTCTGTAGTCTAGTATGTTGTTATGGAGAATGTTTTAGATTAAGAATCAGAAGACCTGGATTTTAATTTCAGCTATGCTGCTTATTGTGAGCTTCTTTTAAAACACTTTGCTTCTCTGTGACTCAGTTTCCTTATCTGTAATATGAGGAAGTTGAATTAGATGATCTCTAAAATACTACAATTCTATCCCTACTATCCAAATAAGGAAATAGAATCTCATAGATAAAGTGACTTGCCCAGGCTCACACAGATAACAAGTCATATAATAATATAATATATAATAATAGGGTTCAGCACTCAAATCCAGGTCTCCAGATATCATCTCCATGGCTAATTTCACTATATTATAATTTTCTGGATCTTGCTTCTTTTTTTTTTCTTTAAAAGTCTTGGCTATATTATGTGTTTGAAAAATTAAAATAGGGCAATATAAAACAATCATTTAACTTCTGGACCTCAGTTTCCTCAGTTGAACAATGAAGGAGTATGCTCTCTAAGGTCACTTCCAGCTCTAATGGCAATCAATCAGTCTACAAGTTTTTATTAAGTACTCATTCTGTGCCAGTCCTCGGAATTTTTTTTTAAAAAGGGGTGGGGGAAGGATGGATAAAAATAGCTCTCAAGAAGCTCACATTGTCTCTAATAGGGGAGAATATAAAGAACGAATGTCAAGATTGTAGAGAATATAATGAACCTAATGAAAAGAACTCCGTACATAAAAGAGACGGAGAAAAGATAAGAGATGGAGGGTAAATTCAGAGACCAAAGACACCAGCGGTGAAAGACATTACTGGATATTTTGGGACAGAAATGGAGGGGTTTCTTTGGTATCCCCCTATTTTCAGCTGCCTCCTTAGGAAACCACCATTCCCTTTCTCCTTTCTCTTTCCTCCACCTACCCCTTTCACCCTATTCCTTTAGATAGACTCCCTTTCTTCTTGGTGTTGTCATGAATGCAAAGATACTGGCGACAGTAATGTATGCTCTGGGCAGTAAAAGGTACATTAGTTCCTATAATGTCCCCAATGCCAACAACTCTACTTCCTTCTGGATTTTTATAGGGATGTGAATCCGAGGTTACCATTTCTGGGCAGACAAAGGAACTGCAGGTTGGATAAATAAACCATGCATTTATTTAGAAGTTATCTCAGAGTTTGTAGCAAATGCTGATTCTGATGACCAGAGATCTAATCAGAACAATACAATCCAGTAACCCAATAAACATTTATTAAGCATCTACGGTGTGCCAGGAGGCAGCTAGGTGATGCAGCAGATAGAGTACTGGACTTGGAATCAGGAAGACTCATCTTCATGAATTCAAATGACTAGCTGTGTGATACTGGGCAGGTCGCTTAATCCTGTTTGCCTCAGTTCCTCAATCTGTAAAATGAGCTACAGAAGCAAATGGCAAATCATTCCAGTATCTCTGCCAAAAAGATTCCAAACATGAAGAGTTGAACGCAACTAAATCGAACTTAACAAAAGATGCCTGACACTGTGCTAAGAACTGAGCAAGCAATTAACAAAAATAAAGACAGATCTTGCCCTCAAGAAACTTACACTCTAATTGGAGGAGGCAACACATAAAGTTATTCAGAGTTCTGAGGCAAGAGCAGGCTTACTGCAGGTAGAAAGCTAGACAGAGAAACACATTCTCAATTTATGACTCCCAGGAAAGACTGCAAGAGGGAAACGTCGCCAACTTTCTTTCTTGGAGAACATGATCTTTCTGGGAATTGATCATCCAGTTTCTCCACTGGAACTCAGCCTAGGCCAGTTGTAATATGGGAAAGAATGCTGAGATCATTCACTTCACTCCAAATGATGAGAGGCTGGAAAAAAAGAAAAGCAAGTTAGAGAGAAAAGTGCCTTGAATTTGGGAGCCAGGAGACCTGAGTTTGGATTATAGTTCTGACACTTACTAAACCATCTGACTATGGGCCAGACAACACAACCTCTGAGACTCATTTTTCTCATCTGTGAAATGGCGATAGTAAAATCTGTGCTACCAGCTCACAGGGAGTAAAGTGTGATATGAATATGAATTTTTTTTTAGGGAGAGAAGGGAAGGAAACCATATTTGTGATTTCATCGCTGTGAGTAACTCCTGGGAAGATAACTCCCATTTGACTCAGACGGACACTTGTTTTGCAATTTATAGTCCCTAGGTCTTGGGTGGGAGCACTAAGAGGTTAAATAACTTGTTTTGGGTCACATAGCTAGGGTATGTCAGAGACTGGACTTGGACCCAGGTCTTCCTGGCTCCAAGGCCAGCGTGAGTATGAGCAGTTATATTAAAAACAGGTGGGCAAGCTGGTATGTGTTCTATACAGATAGACCTTGATTTATGAAATAGATCTGTTCCTAGACTAGAGGCATGCTAATTGAATTTGTGGAAATTAAATCTTCTTTCCCATTTCATTTGTTATTTCCCCAATTACACTTGTTCTCCAACTTGAAGTGACACCTATGGATTTAGCTTTCAATTTCTCAGCCTTCCCCTCCTAAGCCTCTTTGTCAAAGAGCTATTTTTCTGTGGGGGACAACTACTTACCTCCTCAGGGAAGCCTCTCTCGACTCCTTCAGTGCTTGAAGGCCAATGTCTTCCACTGTATCTGAGGCAAGCTCCACCTATACCTTGGCACTGCACGCAGATGGCTCTGGAGGAGAAAGTGAGGCAGATGATGTGACACAGCCCTGCCTCCCTTAAGTCAAACTCACTTCCAAGTCAAGGCATCACCCTCCAAATGGGTCCTCTTTGAGAGCAAAGAATGAAAAACAATTTCCTTCCTCTGTCCTCTCAGCATTTAGAGTCTGTAGCACTTGTAGTGTTCACCATTGTTTTTACAGGTATATCTTTTGTCCTGTAACAGGGAGGTGATCTCCAAAGTCTCTTTCAGCTCTAGAATTCTGTGATCTATTGCTATGAGATGCTTGGAGGCAGAGTGGAGGCTTCTTTGGTACTCCTCAAATCATAGCTGTAAACCAATTAAGGGTTGGATTTATGTCTTAGACTTTTTCTGAACTTCCTATAGGACTTAGTACAGTACTGGGCCTACAGTAGATGCTAAAAAGAGCCCAACAATCCATTTTTTGATTGATTGGTGGAATTTCTCTGTAATCCAAAGACTTGAATTCCTAACTATATGATATTGCATCACTCATTTAAGCTACATGAACCTCAGTTTGTCATCTGTAAAATGGAGATAATAATGCCTGGGAAGGGTAAAGATTAATTGACATAATGTGTATAAAGACTCTAATGACAAGGTGAAGAGGTTTATGGGTGATCAGGACCCCAAAATGCCGACAGTCCGGGTCGTGCTCCAATGAATTCGACTCAAGCCTTCTTAAAGCCAAAGAAAACAAAGTTTACTAAGGATTCGCCAAATTGGGTTCCCTCTTAAGAAACCTAAGCATTTGTAACGTTTGTATTCACAAGCGGGCCAGATAGAATCACAGCTGGACAGCAGAGTCTGAGCTGGATTGAATCTGAGCGCCTTCATGGAGGCAAGGTGGAACTTAAATACAGAAAAGAGTATGGGGGGCAGGGAGGTGGTCTGGTAGTCCAGGGTGATGGGAGGAGGGGTTTAGGAAGGGTCTGGAGGAGAAGTCCAGGGAGGGTCAAAGGCTGGAAACAGCTGGAGGCCATCAGGAGATACCAGACAATGGAGGGGTTTGGGTGGGAAGCAGGTGGGGCAATCCAGAGATCTTGATAGGGGCCATATGGGAATGTATACAGATCTTGATGAAAGCCTGGGGAATGGGGTTTTGATGGGATCAAGGGTAGGGAGTGCAATAGAGACCGGAAATGATAATGAAAAGCCCATGGGCTTCCTGAGACTGCCAGAACAAATGGGAAGATTAGATTTGAGTAAGAAAGGCCAGATTAAGTGGGAAGATTCAAGGGGAGCTCAAGGAGGCTCCTAGAGTCTGAACCCCATCACAAGGCACTATGTGTCAGGCATTTTTTCCTCGTTATTTTGGAAATATGAGTTTTAGTTGTGGATTTTATTCAGACAGGCACATCTGTAGTTACCGACAAGACAATCTACCTGGCTCCAATCATGCCCTAGGCAGATTCTTAATGATCTCTTGTGCAATCTGAGGTTTTGTCAAAAATAATATAACAACCCTATCAAGTGTCAATGTCAGGAAAGATGAGATTTGACAAGTTGCAGAGCATCTGTCTGTCTGTCTCTCCCCTCCTGCTGCTGAGTTTACACAAACACACACACACACACCTTTAGCTTTCCAATATTTGGCCATCTGGGTGATGCAGTGGATAGAGAACTGGGTCAGGAATCAGGAAGACTCAAATTCAAATCTGGCCTTAGACACTTACAGCTGGGTGACCCTGGGCAAGTCACTTAACCTCTGTCTATCTCAGTTTCCTCAACTATAAAATGGCAACTACTTCCCAGGGTAGTTATGGGGTGTTTAGGGCCGGGGTGGAGTGCAGTGGACACGATCAGGATAGACCTTTGGGGAAACTGTTCTTAGCGACTGTGCTTATTATCATCTGGAATGGCTCTCCATGCCCTCCAGAGGTTGTTGTCTCTGTGAGACAAACAAGAGAATTACGGAAAACAAGGGATATGTAAAATAGATGCCTTCTAGGCTCACAGTCTTTAAGATAAGACTGATTAAATCACGAGGGAAGGAGACAAGCCGAAGGTCTTGTAGGTTTGCAGTTTCTGTCTATAAATACCCTGACCCTCAGATCAATAAATGGAGTTGGTCTTTCTTCACCACATCATCGAGTCGTGTGGGGGACGAAGACCGTCCACTACAGTGGGGATCAAATGAGACAATATTTACAAAGCACTTAGCAAAGTGCCTGGCACATAGTAGGTGCTTAATAAATACTTGTTCCTTTCTCCTTCCTTTCTCTTAAAAACTCTTGAAGGTTCTCCCAAGCTTTTATATGAGTCAGTGACAGACTGTATGCCTTCTAAGAACCAGGCTATCCACGTGTATAGAGTCTCATGGCGAGAAGACTGGCCACTAGGGAATACAATATTTTGGTCTCAATAACCCCTAAAGGAGACAGAAAATATATATGATCTGATCGGCTCAAGGTCAAAGAAAATTTTACCTTACATAACAGAGACACAATTCCTGTGGTTGTGATCCATTTGAAGGAGGATATTGATAAAATAGAGCACATCTAAAGTAGGGGTCCCTAATTTTTTTGATCTCATGGACCCCTCTAGCAGTCTGTTGAGGCCTATAGACCTTTTCTAGGAATAATGTGTTCTGTTGTGGTTCTTTGGAGGCAACTAGGGCTAAATGACTTGCCCAGAGTCACATAGCTAGTAAGTGTCTGAGATCACATTTGAACTCAGGTCCTCCTGATTTCTCAGGGCCAGTGAGAATAATGTTTTGCATTTTTAAATTCATAATTGAAAGAAATACTAAATTTAATTAGGAGTTAGTAAAAGCAAAAAAATACTCTCCCCAGGTTGTCAGGCAATAAACATTTATACAAAAATAATACTCTTTATTAAGATAAGAGCCCCAGAAGGCCTTAAGAGGACTGTTCAAAGGAACTGGGGTCCTTCATCAAGGAGAAGGAACAATCGGAGCTGAATGGCAGGCTTTCAAAATTGGAGTGTGCGGAGGAAGGATGAGTCTTGCTCTGCTTAATCCCAGAAGACAGACCTCTGAGCTCGGGGGAAAATGCTCCAAAGAAGCAGATTTAGGCTTGATATAAGGAAAACTGCATAACAAACACTGCTGTTCTAAAGCAGGGTGGGGTGGGGTAGGGTAGGATAGGGTAGGGTGGGGTGGGGAGGGCCCTCCCTCCCCAGGGAGGCATTAGTCTAGACAAGACCGGTCAGACGTGTTCCAGAGGGGATTCTTATTCGGCTTCTGGTTGGACTCAATGATCCCAGAGGTTCCTTCTGACTGTGAGAGTATGTAAAGGACAAGAATGCAGAAATCATCTGAACCTTGGCTCCGACAACTCCAAACACTCCCCCAACTAAAGTAACTCACAGGATGCATCATGGATTCTTGGAATATTAGCTCCTCCTTCTATAGCTCCTGAAGGCTTTCAAAGCTCCTTCCTCAAAACAAGCCAAGGAGAGAAAGTGCAAGTATTATTTCCTCCATTTACATCTGAGGAAACTGAGTCGCAAAGAACTTTAGCCAGTCACATAGCTAGTAAATATAAGATCCAGACTCAAATATATTGAAGTTTCCATGTTCCCAGACTTACTCGCTAGCGCATTTTCTGTGCCTGCCCCTCCCCCAATATTCGCACACGTTCTTCCCGGTCCTTACCCTGTTGGGTCACTGTGCCTCTGTATCTTTCCAGTCCACCTCCGCATGCTTTTAGCCTTTTCTGCCCTTCCAGTCTTCTCCCAAGTCTTACTTTCCACACCATCACCCCTTGCCCACTCTTTGCTCCTCTCCCTCCACATCTCATGGTTCACTCCCTCAGTTTCTGTAGGGGCGTATTAGAACAGCAACTCCCCACCCCGTCCCACCTCTGCCACCTGGAGAGGTTGCTAAGAATGTTAAGCATTTCTCCAAAGGGCAGAAGAAACTTTATTGAACTGAGCGGCCTCCCCTTCCAAGCAGCTTCCAAATTCACTGTCGATTTTCCCGGGCCCGTGCCTCGGTCTGCCAGAAGCCTGGTATCCCTGCCTGCTGGAGAGTAGGGGGTTCCAGGGCGCATAGGTGACCTATGACAACTCCATTCGTCTGGTTTTCAAAACGCGTGAGCGCGTCTGGCGTTGCGCTTAAGGAGATGGCTGATGTGTCTGTACTGTCCCCCTCCCCCCCACGCCCCAATCCGTGTGTCCCCATTCATTGTGACCCCCCGACCGCTTCACTTTCCGATCCTTCTCCCTTCAAAGAGTTGTCAGCCTCGCCCCCGCCTCTTGCCACCTGAAGGAGGAGGGGCTGCTCCAAGACCATATATAAATAAACCAGCCCCTGCCAGTCCAGGCCAGCCCCGCCCCAAGAAGCCCGGCAGAACTGGAGCACGAGACGCTGCCAGGTAGCACAGAGAGCGGATTGCAGCAGTGGGTACCTGGGTGTAAGACCCACTAGGCCGAGAGAAGTGTGAGGATACCCCCTTCGGGAGGCAGGAAGTTGAAGCTGGGCATTGGTAGAACAGCTTCCCAAGGAAAGTTGGGGAAAGTGGAATTTAGGGGTGCGGTTGGCTTTGTCTGACCCCAGCTTGCTTAGGAAGCACCTGGCTCATCCACTGAGTGTTGTCGTCCTTCTATATCTTTCCGTGAATCTCCAAGCTCAAACCCAGTTCTCCCTTCCTATTTCCACCTCCATCTACTTCCCTTTTGTAGTCTTTCCTCTGCTTCCACAAACTCTTCTTCCTCTCCCTAATTTCTTTTCTTCCTCTTCCCCACTTTACCAGTCTTTTATTTCGAAACACTTTTGTCCCATCTAACCTCCCATCCTTTCTTTCCATCCTCTATCGCCTCTCTCTTCCTCAACATCTTCACCTTCCTTACCTCCATCTTCTTCCCCAACATCTTCACCTTCCTTACCTCCATCTCCCTCCTCTCCATCCTTTCATTCATCCTCCTGTGCACCATCCTATGGATAACTTCCCTCTCTGGACTGTGAACACCACCCCAGGAAGCTCCTTTTCACCCCCAAATGCCACCATGCCCTGGCTGGGTCGGGATGAGGAGCTGGCCAAAGTGGAGATTGCTGTGCTTGCTACCATCCTGGTGTTGGCAACCGGGGGCAATTCGGTGGTGCTCTTGACCCTGGGCAGGCCAGGCCGCAAGCGTTCCCGGATGCACCTGTTTGTGATGCACCTAGCCCTGACTGATCTGGGTGTGGCACTCTTCCAAGTGTTGCCCCAACTGCTGTGGGACATCACCTACCGTTTCCAGGGGTCTGACCTCCTTTGCCGGGTGGTCAAGTACCTACAGGCCCTGAGCATGTTTGCCTCCACCTACATGTTGCTGGTCATGACCTTGGACAGATACCTGGCTGTCTGCCACCCACTTTGGACCCTCCATCAGCCCAGCAGATCTGCCTATCCTGTCATTATTGCCACCTGGCTACTTGCCGCTGGCCTCAGCCTCCCCCAGGTCTTCATCTTCTCACTAAGGGAGGTGAGCCAAGGTACTGGAGTGCTAGACTGCTGGGCTGACTTCCACTTCTCCTGGGGACTTCAGGCCTATATCACATGGACCACACTGGCCATCTTTGTCCTTCCTGTGGTCATACTCATAGCCTGTTATAGCCTCATCTGCTATGAGATATGCAAAAACTTGAAAGGCAAGACTCAAGGTTGGGGAGTAGGAGAAAGAGGCCAGGGGGCTGTACAGGGAGGGGGTACTGCGCTCCAGGCTCTTACTGGGGCCAGCAGGGGTTTGCCATCTCGAGTCAGCAGCATCAGCACCATCTCCCGAGCAAAGATCCGAACTGTGAAGATGACCTTTGTCATTGTGTTGTCTTACATTGCCTGCTGGGCGCCCTTCTTCAGTGTCCAGATGTGGTCAGTGTGGGATGAGAATGCTCCTGATGAAGGCAAGTGGGTATGTGTGTTGTTGCGGGGGAAGTTAGAGGCTTGGACACCATGTCCTCTCCTAGCCTTTCCTTAAAGGAAAAGCTTTTTTCCAAGGTCAAACCAATGATAGGCCTCTCCAAGAAGCAACCAAGGTTTTACTGCATGGTTTGTGAGAGAACCTACATTGTTTCTGCCATTTAAGAGAGGGGGTCAGGGAGGGACTGGTTGTGGTCTGAGCTCTAAGAGCCTCTTATGTCACCCAAGACCCCTGAGAACACAGCTCTCTCCTGAGCTTTGTGGTCTGGGGGAGGTAAGGAATGGGAAAAGAAAAGTTGCAGCTATATGTGGGGGATGCTGAGAACAATATTCAAAAGCATTTCTGCTTCTCTGGAGAGAAGTGGCGGTATATCATTCTGGGGGGTTATGAAATCTGGTCAGAATTGGCTTGGATGAATATTGATAATAAAATCTAACATTTATATATCATGGCCCCTTTCTTATATCTCATTGGCTTCTTACCAGCTGTGAGAGAGGTCCCATCTTCATTCCCATTTTACAGATGAGGATACAGATTCAGAGAAGCTAAATGACTTGGATACATTCATACAGCTTGTAAGTGTTTGAGAAGGGAGTGGAACCCAGGATTTTTTGACTCTGAGTTCAGTGTCCTATCTGCTACACCTGAAATTTCACCCACTTTTGTGTCAGCATAATACAGTATGGTACATCCCTCTATATATACTTGTACATACAGGATTCAGCAGTTGTTCTAAAGAGGCCTTGGGAGAGGAACCTCCTGAGAACTTTTCAAGGCCCTTTATCAATCAGAATGGCAAAAATACTGGAACTGATATTGACCACGCACTTTAGTATTCACAAAGCATTTTCTGTATATTATCTCATTTTATATTTTCTCATAACATTCTTGTGAGGTAGGTCCTATAGGCATTATCCTCGTTTTTAAAAGTGAGGAAGCTGGTGGTTGGAGAGGTCAAAGGATCATGTGATCACAGATCTAAATCTAGGAAGGACTTCAGAGGCCATCTAATCCAGCTCCATCATTTTACAGATGAAGACACTGAGATTGAGGGAGATTAAGAGATTTTTTAAACTAGATAGTAGGTATGGGGAGAGAGGACAGGAGAATAGGCCTTAAAGTTTCCTACCGATCAGGCACAGGGCTGCCAATTCCCATCAGCTTTTAAGGAACACATCAGTCTCTTCTCATATCTCTCTCTTTAATATAATTTGATTGGTCCGAAGCCAGATTCTACTTGTCAAGTGAGAGTGTTTGGTTTGGCAAATGGTGAGTTTGGCACTGCCAGCAAAATTAGCAATTGGTGGCACAGTGGAAAGAGCGATGGGCTTGGATTTAGGAAGTCTTATCTTCACCACCATATAAAAATGATATATATTTTATACATATAAATATATTATGGATACATATATAAACTATATATTTATATACGAAACTGTATGTGCTTATATATAAACTATATATCTGTATACACACATATAATTCATACATATGTGTATATATACATATATTAGTATTGCTATTATTAAATAATTTTATTTGACTTTACTTTATATTTCACTGTAGTGCAAAGAGCGTTGGACCTGGAGTCACAAGCCAGCTATGCTTTTTGGTTCCTGTATGACAGTGGATAAGATGGTATCCTCACTGGTAAAATGAGGGTTAGGTGACCTCTGGAGTCTCTTTCTATTCTAGCTCCATTCTCCTGTGGTCCTAGACCAGGTTGTGAATCTGGACTTCAGCCCTTATTAACTAGGGTAACCTCAGTTTCCTCATCTTTAAAATGGGAATACTAATATTTGCTCTTCATATACCATAGAGATGTTGTAAGGAAAGTGCTTTGTAAACCATAAAGCCATATAGAGGGTGTTCCCCAAGTCTAAAGCAGATAGCTGTACTGAGACTTGGGAATGCCCTGTATAAATAGGAATTGTTTATTTTTTTGTTGTAGTCATTTTTCTTGTATGCACTGCCCCGGACCATAGCAGTTATGGCTTCTCTTCTTCCTCCTCTGATGGTGATAATGAGCACATCCTTCTTTGTGTCCCCAGCCCATAGTATGCGCACATGATGCCTGACTGATTTCAGGGTTTATGAAGCACTTTATATATGGTATCCCATTTCATACTCATAACTACCTTATAGGTAGGTGATACTATTATTCCCATTTACAGATGAAGAAACTGAGGCTGAGAATGATCAAGAGACTTGCTCAGCTTGTAAGCTGTAAGACAGCTTGTAAGCATCTAAGGTAGGATTTGACCTCAGGCCTCCCTGACTCCATGGACCATGACCCCTCATTGCCCCTGGTTGACTTAATGTGTTTCTCCATTGGCAGACTCCACCAATGTGGCTTTCACCATCACCATGCTCTTGGGTAATCTCAGCAGCTGCTGTAACCCCTGGATTTACATGTGTTTTAGCAGCTACCTGCTGCCAGCCCCAATGCGTGACCTCTCCTGCTGCGGGCGGCCCCGAACCAACCTAAAGAGACAGCTTTCCAATGGCAGCCTCTCCAGCCGTCGGACCACCCTCCTCACCCGGGTCAGCCATCTTCCCCAACTCAGCCTCAGTGGGAGCCTCCAGTCAGAGAAAAACCTGAAGGATTCCTTTGCACCCAACGAGGATGCCGTCACTGAGACCAGAGACCTCTAGGAGAATCCCTGGAGATACAGAGAGCATCCTTTAGCATGAGGGGATGGGGTGGGGATAGATTTCTGTCTATCTTAGTAGAAATGGGAAGAGGGACAGGGAAGAGTTTAGAGTGACCCCTCTTGAAGATGGAAATATTGGCAGGGTGATCCTGGTCCCTAATGTAGAGACATTCAGGGATCCTATGTCCTCTTAGGGTGTTTCAAACACATCCACATTTCAGATGACCATTATGTCTCTGTGTCTCTTTGGTCTAAGATATCCAGCTCCTGCTGGCTCCCATTGACCCATCCTGGAAGCTCAAAATTCAGTTCTGTAGAGCACAGTCTGCCCTCTCCTTCACTGATATTTCAAAACTTCAAGAATCTCTGGTTTGACTGATATAGCTCCTTCCTCAACAGATCACAAGTGTACTTAGGTTGATCAATCTGAAGATGTACTTCTCCAAACTTCATCCATATCATTAGGACTGTATTCAAAATCTTTGTACCCTGGCCTATGGGGTGTCCATCTGGCACTCATTTCTCACCTGTAGCTCCAAAAAGCCATGTAGCATGTAGCTTGCTCAGTGACCATACCCTAGTAAACCACCTCAGCAGACAAAGTTGGGTTGAGGGTAACTGACAAGCCTCAATCCCAAACCCATTAGTGATTTAGAGGGGTAGCTGTCCCAAGCATTTGAAGTCTTTCCCAGTGGAATGGGTGTATGAAAACAGTTTGTTCTAGCGCCATGAAAACAACTGAAACTGACCTTATGGAGTGCTTGGAGCGTAGTTAGACATAAAAGATGCTAAGGTCATCCATTGCATTCTGGGCCATCACCAGTCATCTTGACCTTTGTCCTGTGCTGCTGGACATTGATGACTCTAGAAGAGAGAGTGAGACTGAGGACTGCAATTCTGCCTCCTTTAAATCCAATTCATGCAGGAATTAAGGCATTACCCATGATGCCATTGTTTGGCCCTCTTCAAAAATGGAAGATGAATGACAACAATCCTGGTAGACCCTGCCAGAGCTTGTATAGATTTCACCCCTGACCCATTTGGAGATGCCAGTAGAGGAGGATGTTAATGCGCCTTTCATCAGCCCCAAGTTTCAATGGTAATGGGAGATCCCATTGTCTCAGATCCAAAGTTGGCATGACCACATTTTCAGAGGAATGTCAAATTTGACAAGTGGCCAAAGTACCAGAAACTCAGGGGTGTCAGCTCTTGGTTGGCACTATGAGGATTATACTTATAAAGCTAGAAAGGTTATAGGGTATTTTAGATCTGGAATGAGATTTAGATGCCATCAAGTCTAAGGCTTCTTCTTTTGCATGAGAAAACTGAGTCACAGAGAGGCTGAATGTAGGATTTGCTGAATTCAAGTCTAGCTTCCCTCACCACTGTTCTGTACTCTTGGAGTGAGTAGAGTGAAGCAGTAGTCAGCTCACTGTGAAGCAGGAAGGGGCTTGCTTGAACCTTTTAACAACAGGAATTAGAATTGAAAGAGACACTAAAGACCACAGTCTAATGCTCTTGTTCTGCAGTGGAAACAAAATGAGCCCAAAGAGCTTTAGGTTTGCCTAAGATCATATGGCTCATGTGTCATTTGAACACTACTGTCTCCTATCCAAACCCAATCTTTTTACTATACTGCACTGAGTTGGGAATGAGGAACCTGGTATGAGTCCCTCCTTAGAAGAGGGGGCAGGGACTAGAGCCATTCAGGGAAAGAAGATCATGGGGGCCTGGGGGCCTGATGAAGAAGGGAAAATGAAGGGGTCAAGAAGGTCATATTATGGCAAGAGCCCTGGCTTTGGAACCAGTACACCTGGGTCCAAACCCCAATTCTGCTATTTACAACTGTGCCCATGTGACCACGGACAAATCATCCCCTTCTCTGAGAATCATTTGTAAAATGAGGTAGTTTGAGTAACTGACCTCAGAGGTCCCTTCCAGTGAATTCCAAGTGGTGATTCAGAGACCACTGCTCTAGATTCTTTGGGGAGCAGTGAGGAGGAAGAAATGATGATTTAGCTTCGGGAGCTATGTCCCTGTTGAGGGGGCACTTCATAAACACAAGAGAGAACGAGAGGAGTTTCTTCAGCATGGGTCAAAGGAGTTTTGAGTTGAACCTTATCTACCGGTCTTATGTTGTACCTGATGAGACCTGGGTCACCGAATCCTTTGGGTCTACCTGGAGTGATCTCCTTAACCTTAAAGCAGGGATCTTCGCCCCAGAATCCTGGGAAACTGCAGAATGTCATGGTTCTTGAAGCAATCATGAAAGGGGAAAAAAAAGAAGATACTGTGAATTACATTGATGTGATTAGAGATAGGTGTGACCTTTGAAAGGTCAACAATGGTAATACAAAGTAGGGATTTACTAGGATGCTCCAACTAGCCTGCAATAGATAAAAATGTTTTCATAGTAATTCTTTATGAAGTGAAATAGTGATCCTGGCCCTGTCAGCTGCACTGATAAATTCTGGCTCCTACCATGGTCGGATTGACCACCCTTGCCTTAGAGCAGGGGTCCTTAACCTGGACCTCTCTGGAAGTCTAGTAAAGCCTTTGAACCTCTTCTTAGAATACCATTTTTAGATGTATAAAATCAAAAACATAGGACTACAAAGGAAATCACTTATGTTGAGCTATAGTTATCAGAATCTATTTTTGAAGAAATCAAGTTTATGGAGAACTGATATCCTTCGCAGGCCACCATAGAGGATGTCTCTGCCCTTTCACTGCTGATGGCTGCTGTGAATTTAATATTAAAGAAGAATCAGCCATTCTGCCTATATAAATTCAATTAGAAGCTCCTGTCTCTTTAGATAGAATCCTCTCCCTCAAGCTCCCTCCCATCGGTCTCCAATAAGATTTTGATTACCAATGGTATTGCTTTGTAAATAAAATTAATGAGTTTACTACCAGTACCACCTCAGGCTTTATGTTTTTTTAAAAAAGGTTGAATTCATTTTATGGGGTAGTGGAAAGATCCATGTGTTTAGAGACAGAAGACCTGATAGAAAGACTGGGGGATTGGTCAAATCACTCTCTCTTTCATTTTTCTCATCTGTAAAATAAAGGATTGTACTGTATGACCTCTAAAGTCTCTCCCAGTGCAGACATTGTATGACCCTATATATCCCAGCATCTTTATCTGAGGATACTATGAGCACCGATGGCCCGTTGTCTCCAGGGATCTGCATCAGTCCTGTGGCTCCTGTAATCTTGATTGGTGATAGTTTTCACATTTGCTCACTAATATGTAATCTCCTTCCCCTTCCAGTCATATTGGGTCTCTCATCTCTTGTCTCTGAACATATTTAATTGAGCCCCTTGAGCCCAGGCCTTCTTTTCCTTCCTATTGATTAAAAATCCCTAAATTGAATGACTTCAGGTAGGTGGGTCTCATTCCCAAGAGGCATATTAGAATTGCTCTAGAACTGGAATAATAGAGACTACTGGCCATCGGTGCTCACAGTGTTCTGCTATATTCTTCTCCAGCTCACTTTATAGGTAAGAAAACAGAGGCAAATGGTTAAGTGACTTGCCCAGGGTCACACAGCTAACAAGTATCTGAGGTTGGATTTGAGCTCATGAAGATGAATCTCCCTGGTTCCAAGCCCAATGCTCTATCTACCATGCCACTTAGATGTCCTATATAATATAGACAATATTAATTTATTTCTTTCTAAGCTCATATACTACCTCCAGTGATTTGTTTCTATTTGAGTTTTAAACTACTGATCTTGCTTGACTTCTCTTGCATTTCACATGTAGTCTGGGTTAGCTCTTGTCTCAGTTCCCACTCTCACAGAGGAGTCTTGGGTTCCAGAGCAAGGTGACATCTCACCCTCAGGACTCTGGGGTAGTTATCCCTCAGGGATAGAAGGTGATTCTCAAAAGCCGTTGACCCAAGCCCCCACTGCTATGTGTCATGCTAAGATTATTAGTTGATGATCGTTTAGTCAGTCATTTCTAAGCAGCTTTTAGAATGGGGTACTTTTCATTAAAAAAAGGTACAAAACATCCCCCCCAAAGTCTGTGACAGACTCTCTCATGAATACACATAGAATCCAGGGAAAAGTGGGCATATGACAAAAGGATAATTCACATATCCCGCTCACAGGAAAAAGCTCCCCACAGATGTATTTTCTTTTCTTTCCTGAGTTCTTTTGTGGAGCTCTACATTTATATCCTGTCTCTCTCACCTCCTTTTATGACCAGTATGTGTGTGTTGTGAAGGAAACCAATGCTGGAATTAACGCTGTCATTTCCCTGAAAGAAATTCCTTCTTAGGAGTTTAGCTAAATTCCTTTCATTGGAAAGGGTAAAGCAAACCCTTTCCAGTAAACTAAAATTTCCCTCTAACACAAAGACTCTAGTAGAGGCAATTAAGCAGCAGAGGCAGTTAAGAAGTCCAACTTCTGCCTAACGGTTAGAAATTTTTCTAGTTGGGAACTTAGAGCAACTGGTAAACTTTTTTTTCTTATAAAGTTCCTGTAGGTGGGAAACCACGTAGACCTTAAGAGGAATTATATGGTTCCTAGGCTTAAATGAACTAAGGAGTGTCAGGGGGGTTGCATTCAGATGAAGAAGCTGAAGTGTAGAAAAGTTAAGTGACTGGTCCAGCAACACAGAGAGGCAACAAGGAGCGGTCAGAAGCTTTCCCCAAGAGAAGCTGAGAAAATGAACCATGCATTGCATTTGTGCAGTCTCAAACATTCTGTCCAACATTGCTGATGTTTTCCTGAACTGTTTTTTCTCTTTCATTCTTTGCTGAAAGAATATATATAGTTGGATGAGTAGGAAAGGGAGGAGGGAGGCTTTGGAGATGAAAATGATTAAAAAAAAATAATAAAAATAATAAAATAAATAATAAATAAATTATATAAATAAAAATAAATACTAAAATAAACAATAATGATAATAAATAATAAATTAGTAAATAAATAAATGAGAATAATAAATAAATAATGCTAGTGATAATAAATAATAAAAATAAATAATATAATAATAAAAAATAAATTAATAATAATAAATTTTTTAGAGAGAAAAAAAAGACAAAAATAAAGGTCAAGATTCCAACTCACATCCTTTGATTCCAAACTCAGTGCTCTTCCTATGACACCATGATTACTGAGGAGGACGCCCCAGTCAGGACCTGGTAGGCACCTAACTCAGGTACAGAGGAACAGGGGAAGTCCCAGAATTAGCATGGCTCCTCAGCAGAGTTAGGAATGGTAATGTTGTGGTATTGAAAGAACACTGGATTTGGAGTCAGAGAAGGTCGCTTTACATAGCATTGCGTCAGACCTGTATGAGGGTAGAGAGGCAGAATGTCTTTTCCTCTCTGGGCCTCAGTTTCTTTATCTGTCAAATGAGGTACCTGCCAGACAAGGATATGGAAGAACTGGGGATGTTTATTTAGCCTTGGCAGGGTGAGGGTTAAGAAAGGTTTAAGAAAAAAGAAATGATTTTTTTAAAGGAGAAAACCAAGTTATCAAAATTAAAAAACAAGAAAAAGAAGAATTCACAACATATGATGAGGAAATTGTTAGAAGCAACTTCACCAATTATATGCCAACAAAACTGTTACATTAAGTGGATGACTACTTAAAGAAATGAAAAATATCCTGATGAACAAAATATGAAATAGAAAATTTGAATCTGATCTGAGAACAGTGTCTAACTAGGGGCAGCGTATATTGAGTCTAAGTGCAGCTTTATTAGGCTTCTGTCAAACATGGTCTCAGAAAAAGAAACCATTAAGCCATAAATTAACTCCCAATGGGGTGGGGAGGGTAAGAGAGAGAGAAAAGGAGAGAGAAGGGAGAGAGAAGAGAGAGAGAGAGAGAGAGAGAGAGAAACTCGGGCCTGGATGGATTTACAGGTGACTTCTATTTACAATAAAGAGATCTGAAGTTTCATGTATAGATCTAGCTTTCTGTTTTACTGTTGCATATGAAAATGCTCATTTGAAAAAAAAATAAAGTGAATTCTATCAAATGTCCCAAAAACCGATTTACTCTTGTTACCTAAACTGAGTGTCTTCCAATTTTTCTCAGTATATGTGTTATGTACCTACTTATCTACGTTTCCTCTATTATTAGATGGTAAGCACCTTGGGGGCAGGGGCTGTTTTTGCCTTTCTTTGTGTGTTCTGTTCATAGTACAGTGCTTTGCACATAGAAATTAATTAATAAATACTTGTTGATTTGATTACTTGATGAATTTACAAAAATAGAGACAAAAGGCATAGTTCTTCTTTAAGATAATAAGGTCCTGATAGCCAAGAAAGGAAAGTGAAAAAGAAGCAATGCTGTCTTTAAATGCTTAAAGAGCTGGAGGCCAGGAGAGATATAGGGCCTAGATTTGCTTTGCTTGATCCTAGAGGCCAGGATTAGCAACAGTGGTTACAAGATGTGGAGTCTTGATGTAAAGATGTAAAGAACGATTCACAAGCAATTTGAGCTTCTGAAAAGTGCAGTAGGATGCCTATGGGGCTAGTAAGTCCTCCTTCACCAGAAGTCTTCTGCAGTGATGACTTCCAGATGAGTTCTTGTTAGGGATAGAATAGAGGGGGTTCCTGATGGTGCATAGGTTGTACTAGATGACTTCTGAGGTCCCTTATAACTTTGAGATTTACAGATGCTGCCAATTAGATGATCTTCCAGTTCTGGAATAACCTATAATAGGTTATTTTGTGACTCCCATCGTCCTTTTCCCCACTGTTTTACCTCTGATCTGTGGGTGGTCTTCTTCTTTCTGTCTGTCCTCTTCAAAGTTTACAAAGGCCCACCTCTAAGTGATATATACCAAACAAGGGTATTACAGCTCCCAGGAATATTTGCATTTTAAACCTCAACTCTCTGCAGAGAGAAGACTTTGTGCTTGATTAATTCTGCTTAATCCATTTAGAGGAATTTTAGGTTGTCACCATGCAGTTATGGAAGATTTTTGCTGGGGAAAGGATGGGTAGGCAGAGAAGGCTTCATCTTTCCTTCCACCCAAGGTCCTACCCCACCCCCAGTTTTCATACTCTTATAACCAGGTGTGAGACTAGTCTGACCTTAAAAATACTGAAATAGCATGAATGATAATATGGGATAGAGGTTCTGAGAGATTAGAGCACATTTTCTTGAGATGTCTCATTCATTCTCCTCCTCCTCCTCCTCTCAACCCACTCCAAGGTCCTGATCTATATCTGGCCTCTGGACCCAGATGGTTCTGGAGGAGAGTGTGAGGTTGGTGGTTGTGCACAGCCCTCCCTCACTGTAATGCAGCCGACTTGCAAGTCATGGCATCACCTCCCTGATTCAGGGTCCTCTTTGAGAAGGAAGGGCAAACCAGGGGGAGTAACTTTGGAGCCGGGAGTACTGCTTGCAACCACCAGATGGCGGCATAGCTCTGAAAGTGCTTTGCCATTTACGAACTGGTCAATGTTTGTTCCTTTGGGATTCCCCATCATTCTGCCACCTCCACAGGCAACAATAATCCAGAAATCATAATAAGTGCTAGCTGCTTCAAAAGGTTATCTTGAGGAAAGCTTTTTATGAGTACTTAACATGTGCTCTTATTTCTCAGAACAGAGTGTGTCTATTACGCTGCATACTCAATTTGCTCATTTTACAGAGAAAACTGAAGCTGAGGTGAAATGACTTACCCAGGGTCACACAGAGGAATAGCCAAGGCAGAATTTGAATTTAGGTCTTTCTGATTTCAAGCCAGGCACTTTATTCACTGTACCATCTACCTACCCATTTATTCATTTGACATTTAGGGTCCTATCCCTATTTATTAATTAATCAATAATCAATGTTAATTCATTACTGACATTTATTAATGCCTAATAAATAACCATTAGCTATTTACTAATTAATAAATAATATTACTTGATTTATGAAATTAATCAATTAGGCTTTTAAAAAATAAAATACTAATGTTTATTCATTAATGAATTATTAGTATTTACCAATTAATAAAGTGTATGATTTTTTCATTGTTAATATTTTTAGCTAATAAATGATTAATTAGTAGCTCTAGCTATTTATAATTTCTGTTTCCTCAGGAAAGTCACATCAGTCCTTCCTAATGCAATACTCATTACAGACATTCTGAGAAAACTGAGTTCTTGGAGAGGAATTTATTTATTGTGAATAATAGCTCACATTTATAATGGGCTGTAGGGTTTACAAAGCACTTTGTCCCCATTTTTAAAAAAGGAAACTGAGGTTTGGTGAGGTTGAGTCTTTCCCCTGGGCAGATGCATGACTAATAAGGGACAAAGGCAAGATTCAAACCTGGATCTCTCCTGACTTCAATTCCAAGGTTTTCCCAAGGTATCTCACTACTTCACTTAGGTCAGCTTTCTAGCCACTGCCAATTGTTTCACATCCTTTGCTATCCATTCCAGAGTCTCATTAGCCCATTCTCCCCAGAAGATTTGCTCTTTATTCACCTACTTTGTATCATCAGGGACATTTGGTAAATCATTGTGATCAGATATTTTCAAGTCCCTGTGACACATATGGGGACCATACATTTTGTGTGTGAGTTATCCCCAGAACTCTAACTTTTGGTTGATTTCTTTTTAAAATCATTAATAAATATTATAGCAAAAATTACAAACTTGCAAAATCCTCACAAAAATATTACAGCAACTCCCCCCCCCCCAAAAACATGCACTATGATCTAGTTGGAGTCATTTCAAGGATGTAAGAATGGTTCAACAGTTCACACACATTAAAAACAAAAACATCCAAAGCCACAAGACTGTATCAATAGACATAGCAAAAAAGCCCTCTGACAAAGCACACAACACATGCCTGTGCCAAAAGCCAAAAAAAAGTGCGTAAGTAATAATGGCAGCAACCATCTAGATATTCCTACTATGTGGCAGGTGCTGTGCTAAGGACTTCATTGATAGGATCTCATTTGATCCTTGAAGCAACCTTGGGATGTTGGTGCTACTGTTACCCCATTCTACAGATGAGAAAACTGAGGGAGACAGCTAGTAAATGTCTGAGGCCATTTTTGAACTTAACTCTCCCTGATGTCAGCACCAACACTCTATACACTGTTCCATTTTTAAAAATATATGGTAAAAACACTTATGTAGCATCAAAAGCATTATGTATTTATTTTTATTTTGAACTTAGGAAACAAAAAATAAAACAGGTACTTTCATTGTATATGTGTGTATATGTATAGATATAGACATATACATATATATGTATATTAGAATAGAAAAAGAAGATTGGACACAGAACTGTGAATCTCTACTCTGCAGAACTCATTTTCTTTTTTCCACATACAATAAATTTATCCTGCAGCTTTCAAAACTGTCTTGCTTGTCTGTGCTCCTTTCTGGCCTTCCTTCTGCTCCCTTTTTTGCATTAAAAAAACCCTCAGTGGTCTTCTCTTATTTTTTTTTCCTTTGTCTTTCTCTCTTTTTTCCTCAACTTGACTTGACAAGCAGGATTATTGTCAAGCATGCACTATATCCCCCTATTAGAGCTTAGGTTTACTAAGGACCATGAAATCCCAGTACCTAGTGTGGTTTTCTGTACATAGTAGGCACTTAATAAATGCTCCTTGAATAGAATGAATTCTAACACCTTTAATAAAACGTTCCATGTCAGCATCTTAACAAGTCTACCTGGCCTCTAACTTGAAACCTTCTTGCTCTAAGTTGTTTCCTTATATTTATTAAGAGACCCCTTCCAACTTAAATCCAAGAATTTGTAGAGAAGGGCGCCCCACTTGGTTGTCAGAATTCACATAGCCACTTCTGTGTACTCCACTGGCTCAGAGGAGAGGGAGCAATTGAAATTCCAGGCATTACTCTTAGGATTCTTAGGGTTCACGTTGACGTAATCACCAGCTGCCTTCATGTTCTCATAGTCCCCAGGAGACAAAGTCTTTTGGGAAACAGTGGCTGGAAAGACCAGGGTGCTGTAATTCACATCCTTGGGTGCCTAGGAATACCAGAAAGAAGGCAGAAAATCAGGAATCAAAATCCATTTTCCATTGTGGATAGGGCAAATGGGTACACTTGAGCACAAAATATTTGTTTCTTACTATATTCAGGGTAGGGGCAATGGGATGATTATTCAGAGAAAAAGATGCTGAAACCCACATCACAGTTCTACAACATATGTGTTAGGAGAAGTACCAGAGAAGAAGTATGAATTTTTTCTTTTTTTTTATTGGATGCTTACAGTACCTTATTGTAAAATTTGGCTTAAGTATTTGGTCATAGACTCTGTGTCTTCTGTTGGTCTTTGCATGTTCTCTGTGGCTTTCACAAAACTCCCCCCAAATTCCCATTTAATTTCTTTTGCTGAACCTCCATGGGGAAAGTTGCAATGTGCTTCATTTAAGTGATGTGTAGGCAGGGGTGGACAGTGGACAGTGATGGTGGTTCACTGAGCCAGAAGCCAGGGACTCATCTCCCTACAGTACCAGGATTGCAGGCTTGATTATACCCAGGAGAGTAGGACTGTGGCCTCTTCGTTAGCATAATCATTTTGATAGCTCAGACCTCACTTTGCTTCCTATCTCTTTCTGTTCAAACCTGTGGGTTTGGACCACTTATATCCAACAGGAAGTTGGATGATTTATTCGTTTCTTTCCTGCCTCCTATTCCTACTTCCTTGACCATTTCATCCTGAGATGTCTATTTCCCATGCCAGCTCCCCGCAGCCTGGATGACTTTGCCCACCCTACTAGGGCTCACTTTCCAGTAGCTACTTTGGCCACAGGGTACCCCTCTTACCTTGTTGGTAGAAGTCGGAGGATAGCTCTCTGAACTGTCAGAGCTGTCTGAGGAGGAATCACTGTCACTGTCACTGCCACTGTTATCTAGTGGAGAGAAGAATGTTGTAGGATTAGAGCACATCAGAATCGGAAAGGGGCTTAGACGTCATTTGGGACAACCCCCTCAGTTTACAGAGGACTTCATAAACCATTCTTCTTCCTGGGGAAACAGTCTGTCAACACATATTGATTAAACACTTCCTGTGTCCCAAGTGCTGGTGATAAAATGAAAGGCAAAAACATAATCCGAATGGGAGGGAATGGAGGGTGATGACTTGGAAGCAATGACAGTGAAGGATAGAGGGTGAATTAGATAGACAAAGACATAGACAGACAGGGTCATAGAAGCAAAGAGAGCAAGAGGGAGAATGACAAAAGAGACAAGAACAGAGGGAGAAAGCGGGGAGAGAGGACAACAGATCAAGTTGGACACTGGATTCAAAATTGGGATCCCATTTTGGGCTAGACATCATCTAGTCCAATCCCCTCCACTAAGAAAGGGGGAACTGAGGCACAGTGGGGAAATTATCTGCCCAAGGTCACATAAGAAGTGTTAAAACAAGTATTCTAATTCAGGTTCTCAGGGTCTGCTCACAGACATTCCCTTCTGTCTTAAGAGAGTCAAAAGTTCCAATTATATGCCACCTGGGCCATGGGTCAAATGACTGACTTAATCCTATAGGCATAAAAACCATCATAATCATAACAGCTTACTTTATAGGCTCTTTAAGGGTTGTTCATTTGTTTTGGAGTGTTTTTTTGATGGAGGCAATGGAGTTAAGTAACTTGTCCAGGATAACACAGCTAGTAAACGTCTGAGGTCAGATTTGAACTCAGGTCTTCCTGACTCCAGGACCTAGTGCTCCATGCCCTATGGCACCACCTAGCTACCCCTCTTTAAGGTTTACAAACAGGAAAATGCTGGTGAATATTTAACAACTGACTCTGGAGGGAAAGATGTACACACTACACAATTTTAAATTTAATCTGCATATTTGCATTTTCTCTATCACTTTCTTAAATCCAGTCAATGGACAAAATGATAAATAAGGCCTGATTTTCAAGTGTAATTTCTGAGGTTTTAAGGCTCCTACTGAAGAGTTAACAATCAGCTCAAGCTTGCTTTAGCACTCCCCTTGATACAGAGGGCTTTTTTCGAAAAACTGAAAAGTTAGCAGGGCGACTATGATTAATCTCTTTTCACAGATAGAAAAACCCAAGCTCAGGGCCTAGGGTTGAGTCTGGTTGGCCACTGATTCACTCTGTGATCTTGGATAAAACACTTCCCATCTCCAGCCTCCAGTTCCTTACCTCTCAGTCCCTCATGCCTCCACTTCATAAGAGTATGTAAGGAAATTGTTTTGTAAATCTTTAAGAGATAGTGAAAGATGAATTAGTTCTATTTTGTCCTGTTCCTGGAGATTACTGACAAACATTTAGATGTGCCTTGCTTTGGAAAGCTGGAGGAGAGAACATGTGAAGAGGTCTGACTTTAGAGTCCACCAAGCGTTTATTAAGTGCCCACTGTGTGCTAAGCTCTCAGGATTCAAAGAAATGCAAAAACGAGTCCCTGCTCTCAAAGAGCTCACAGTCTAAGCAGGAAGACAACAGACAAACTATATATGAAGAAGATATATACAGGGTAAGTTGGAGATATTTGTTAGAGAGAGTACAGTAAGATGAGTGAGGATTAGGAAAGACTTCTTGTAGAAGGTAAGACTTCAGCTAACACTTGAAGGAAACCAGAGAGGCTTGGGGGAGAGAGATGGAGAGAGAGAGAGATAGAGACAGACAGAGAGACAGAGACAGACAGAGAGAGAGAATAGAGAGGGGGCGAGACAGAGAGATGGGGAGAGACAGAGAGAGAGAGAGAGAGGGAGAGAGGGAGGGAGAAAGAGAGAGGGAGAGGGAGAAGGAGAGGGAGGGAGTTCCCTTCTGCTATGATTACTATCCTGGATGACATTGCACAAGTCACTGAACTTCTCCTGGACCTCAGTTTCTTCATCTATAATACAAGGCAGTTGGACTCCATAGCCTCTGAGTTCCTTTTTGCCTCTGGACCTATACTCCCCCTGGATGAAATGTCTCTCAGAAGAATCCTCTTATCTCATCTGCCCCAAGATCATTCTTCACCTCACCTACCCAAAGCAAAGCCTCATGAACCAGTAAGTAGATTTAAGAGGCAGCTCAGTGCTAAATAATTTTGATAACCAGATTTCTCTTATGGGGAAACTGAAAAGTTAACTTGACAAGTGTCCGGCATACTCATCAGCACCTCAGGAGCTGACTGGAGTGAGTGTTTGGTGAGAGAACGCTAGGTGATCATCCATCTGTAGGGTTTATAGCTCCTTGAGATACGCAGATGGTTCCTGAATTTCCCTGTCATGCCACCAGATAGATCATCCCTAGAGCAATAAAAATAGAAGACAGCATCCTCGACTAATGAAACGTACCAGGCAGTCAAGAGACTAAGCCAAAGAGTAATAGAATTTTAGTCAATTTCATCACATTCAATTCTGCCCCCTGTTCTAATGTATCAAGATCTTTTTAGATCCTGTTATCACCCAGGGTGGGAGCTGTCCTCAGCTTTGTGTCTGGGTTCTTTATCAAGAATGTAAAAGACCCAAAGGCCAAACACTTCCCTGAAACACTCCGTTGGAGAGACCTCTTGCCAAACTGGTATAGAAACTAACAAGGACTCTTCTTTGAATCCAACCACTCAGCCAATTCTGAAGCCTTATCTTCTAGATCATCTTTCCATCTTTTCCAGCTATGAATGACTTAGCTATTCTCAGCAATATAGTGATCCAAGACAATTCTGAGAGACTTAGGGTGAAAAACACTATCCGTCCTCAATGGAAGAACTGATGATATCTGAACGCAGATTGAAGCAGACTTATTAAAATCTTTCTCAATTTTTCTTGATTTATTGTCATTGTTTTGGTCTGTACTTTTTCTCTTTCACAACATGACTAATATATAAAGATGTTTTTCACGACTGCGCAGGTATAGCCTCTGTCACACAGCTTGCCTTCTCAATGGAGAGGGCAGGAAGAGGAGAGAGAGAATTTGGAACTCAAATGTTTAAAAAATAAACTTTAAATTATTTTTATATGTAATTGGAAAAAATAAAGTACTTTAAAAAATAATACAGGAGACAGAGCCTTAGTAGGCAGCAAGGAAGGAAGGAGGACGCAATAAATAGGGATAAATTGAAGATTAGCGTAGGGAGGACAACAGTGGGAGGCTATCTGTTGGAGAAGATAGAAGGATAGCACTGTAAGGACAGAGAGGGAGGAGAGTTGTTTTGATTGTCTGTGAGCTTGCATTGGAGTCCTTTGTGTCCTATGCTTTCTTTGGAGTTAAACAAAGTAAAAGAAAGAAAGGAAGAAAGAAAGAAAGAAAGAATGAGGGAGGGAGGGAGGAAGGAAAAGAGAAAAAGGGAGGGAGGGGAGGAAGAAAGAGAAAGGAAGGAATGAAAGAAGGTAGGAATGAAGGGAAATAAAGAAAGGAAGGAAGGGAGAAAGGGAGGAAGGAAAGAAGGAAGGAAAGAAGGAAGGAAGGAAAAAACAAAGAAACAAAGACAGACACGGGTACACTACTGTAACACATAAGGCAAGATGAAATAAATGAAATCATGGCTCAGCTTCAGAGAAAGTATAAAGTACTGGTGAGAACTCTTCTTCTGAAGTGAAAGGGCTAATTCAGGGAGGATAAACACGTGGCTCCCCCTTCCAAGGTCTCCAGGGGGAGTAGCAGCCCCTCTAATGATCTCAAAGCAAAAAAGATGACTCACCCCTATAAGCCAGGGCAGGACCTGGAACATCCCTTTTAGACTCTCTCTTTTCCAAGGCAGGTGGATTATAACTGCCTTCTGGCTTCTTTGGGTCCTGGGCCTGGGCCTGAGTGCTTGCAGCTTTCATCATTTGCATGTAGTGGTTGGCTAAAGAGGGAATGTTTGGTGATTAAGATCTAACTTTAGACTTTTCCTGTTTCTATGCAATATCTTTCCAAATGCTTTCATTGAAGTCCTAAAAACTTTGGTTATCTAGAGCTGGGAGCATTCTCAAGAGGTCATATCATCTCAGCCCCTACCCTCAAGCAAATAGATACCAAACCCGTTACGCAGATTTATTCTATTGATGTCTCTACAATCTCCTGTAGGAGCGTATAAGATACCTGTATTCTTTATGGTGACACATAATACTCTTTTTTTCAGTTCAAATCCATTTCTTAGCTAACATTTAGTCCAATCAGGAGATGAGAAAAATACATCAGCAGAAGGCAACTCCTTCATTCTTTCCTCATAGGCACTATTTTCTTTGGGAGTTCATTGGGCTTTAAAGTTCTTTTTTCTGAGATTGGATTCTTTTGAATCCTCTATATCGTGTGTGTATGTGTGTGTATTCATCTGGGTTTTTTTAGTTGCAGGCCCAATTCACTGATCTCTTGCCTCTCTCTTTTATTGATGGAATGTGTCCAGAGATAGGTTTTTCCCTAAGGACTCCTAAGGCTGTGACTCACAAGCTTTGACAATGCTTGTAGTTACCATTTTCTTTGATAAAACTTAGCTATTAGTTTGATGATTAGTTGTTCGGCCCACACATACTTTAGACTTACATTATTTAGTTGGTATTTAAATATGAATCCTTTTTTTCATACTCCCCTTAATGATTATAATTCTTATTGTGTTGTGGTCAGTAAAGGAATTTCTGATTTTCATAGGTACTATTGTGGTTCCTTGTGATTATTTGACCCCAGGAAGAGAGTCTGAATGGTAGAAAGACATAGAATGGCAATATTTTGGATGAAGAATGTAGCCAAGGTAAGGAGATAAAGCATTCAGAGAGAGTGTCCTAATTATAAGAGAGAGCTGTAACTAGTTAGTATAGGGCAAACAGGGCTTTGTCCAGGTCATCTCTTCCCCAGGAGAGTGTCCTTCCATGATCCCCTCTTATTAAAACCATCCCTCACTGAACCTCACCTTAATATCTTCCAGAGATGTGAGCTGTAACTGCCTCCATGGCACTCTTTGGAAAATGTTACGAACTCTGTCTCTGTTGGGACTGGTCTCTGTGCTCACCCCACCCCTCCAGCTGAATTTACTTCTAACTTGTGGGAATAGGAGAAATTATGTCAGGGCCCTGCAATGGTGCAAGGTCTTTGTTCTGAGGGGCCTTTGGAGGGTGTGGTCAATGTATATGGTTCCTAGGTGTTGGCACCCTCGGGGACTCTGGTCCTGACTTAGCAAGAGTTCAAAGCAAGGTTGGGATTGCTGGATACCAAGTATCTGGGCACAGGGACACCTAGGTTGTTTTTGTTGAAAATTACCTATTTGCCTGTGGAGCAAAATGTATAATATTAAGAGGAGAGTGGCCTGAAGGAGGAAGGCAATCACTTCAGTCAGTATGATGTGCCAGAGTTCAACTGGTTTGTGGCTGGAAAAAAAAGAGGGGACAGGGGAAGATGACCAGAATTAGAACCTTTAAGGATGCTGTGGCTGCTACATCAATTCTTCTGGACCCTGACTGCCAATATACTGAGCAACTTAATAAGATACGCAAGTTTAAGGATTTAATTCATTTTTGTAGCTCTGAAAAGTTATCTAACATATGTGAATTTGTTTCCCCTTCATGTATGACAGAGACTAGCAGGAGGGAGGGATAATCATAGGGAGGCTGAGGAACTGGCTGCCCACTAGCCCAGAGTCCTGTCTCATTCAATCTGTGGTCAGAAATCAGACCCAGGTGTGTAAGGGAGTGTGGGGAGGTTTTCATAGGGCTTGTGATTTCCAGTACTAGCCTTAAGTTATCTGGTGTCCCCATGGATGCCTCAGTGCAGTCATCAGCCATCCTCACTGAAACTCAGGCTTCTCTGAGAAAAGAATGAGTGGATAGGAAGACTTCCAGCTGCTGCTGGGACCCTCCTTCTGGTAGATCTGCAGGAGGCAAAGCATCAGAGTTAAGACTCTGGTTTGGAATATGGTTAACGCATAAATATGTTTTGTATGACATCTTATATATGATGAATATCATATTTCTTGCCTTCTCAATGGATGGGGAAGGGAGTGGAGGAAGAAAGAGAATTTGAAACTAAAATAAAAATAATTTTTAAAAAACTTAATGAATGTTGCAAAGAATAAGTTGAGAGATGAGAAGGCACCCCAATCCCACCCCTTTATAGAGGTGGGATGTCTAAAAGTATATATTATATATACTTTCAGATTTTTTTTGATGTATTAATCTGTTATGATTATTTTTTCCTCTTTTCCCCTTGTTTTTGCCATATAAAAATGCTATTTGTTTATGGAATTATTCTCTTGGAGAAGAAGGGAAGGAACTGAGGAAAATTATAATGAAAGAGAACAAATGACAGTAATAAAAATGTATTAAAATTATTTTAAAGAAGATAAAATCATTCCTATTCTTAAAAATAAATAGTGCTAGGTGCTGAACTTAAGTTTCTGACAGTCAATGTTAATGTTTTAATATGTGTATAAAAATGATAATGTTCTCCCAAATTAATTTACATATCTGATTTAATACTAATCAAAACACCAAGCCAAGAATTATGTCATGAAATTTAGTCAAATCATAATGAAATTTATGTGAAAAACAAATTGGCAAGAATATCAAGGGGTATCCTGAAATAAAAAGGTTGAGGCAGAATTGAGATATCAAATATGTAAGATGGGTGTTTGATAAACCTATAGTAAGTAAAAATTAATGAAAGAATTCATTATTTAATAAAGGTATTAGGAAAGTCAGTAATTTGATAGGAAACTGATTCAGGCACATACCTCGGTCAGGAGTCCAGTCAACAAACTTTTACTAAGCACTTACTGGGCAGGCACCAGGCTAAGCACTGAGAATACAAAAAAAGGCAAAAATGAAACAGTCAATTTCTGCCAGAGGATAGACTCAAACATCAAAAATGTATAATAAATATAATTGAAGAAATGGAATGAGGAATTTGCCTCAGTTATGGAGAGGAGAGGACTTTTTCTTATTAAATAGTAAGAGGAAATCATTAAAGACAAGACATGTTCTTAGCTACATTAAAATAAATTCTGTCCTCCAAAAAAGCAATGTAATTAAGAAAAAAATGGATTGAGAAAATAGGCATGACAAATGTGATGGATAAAAAGATAAACACAAAATCAATGGTCTCAAACCATTGATCGCTCAAAAAGGTAACATTCAGTCCACAATGGTCAAAAGATCTTAAGAGATTACTTTTAAAAGAGGAAAATCAAATTGTTAATAATTACTTAAAAATGCTTAGCCTTACTAATAAACAAGAGATAAAAAGTAGAGCAACTTTAAGATAATACCTCTTACCTACCAAAATGGCAAAATAAATAATTAAAAGCAATGACATTCAAGGTTGGTAGAAAAACAATACTCATTCATTGTTAGTAGAATTGCAGAGTAGCAGATTTTTTTTTTTGGAAAGCAATATGAAGTAAAAGTTACAAACACAATCATGGCTTTTGACTTAATTATACTTTAGGTAATATACCCTGAGAATGTAATTTTTTTAAAAAGCTATCAAAATATTTTATTTGTATATTTATTCATTTAAACATTTTAAAATATTTATTCGTAATTTTTTAAAACTGAAAGCAAATTAAATATCCAATAACAATGGAATGGTTAAATAAATTATGGTACATTAATGTGATGGATATAATGGAAGTAATGACTGAAAGTGGTATATAATGGAATAAGCTAGGCTCAGGAAGATGTGAGTCAGTCAAATCATTTGTACAGTACTGGCTGTGTAAGCTCAGGCAAGTCAACTTCTTGGACAACTTTCTAGGAGTTACTCCAAAACAAGTTGACCCTAGATTGGTAGAGTGAGTTCCCACACCAGGAATTGCCTGCACTAAGGAAGCCACAGCTCCTTGGCAAATAATGTAATAGGACAAAACAATTATATCCTCCTAAAAGAGTAAAAAAGAAATTTATCCATCTCTATTTATATTTATTCTGTGTACTGTTTTACACAGTACACAGTACAGTATACATGTGCTTGTGTGTATCCACCTGATTGCATCCCGAGCCACTAATTTTCTCATGAGATGTCCATACTGCTGGCTGATTTTTAGTTTGAATAACAGTTGCTGCCCAGATCTCAACCTCCCAGAACCCCCACAATCAATGAGTTATTGCATACTCTATAGCTTGTCTAATCCAGATGCTGCCACAGTATTTGATGTTTTGTAATTTTACCAGGTCCCCCTGATTCAAGAACTGAGTACCTCAGAAGTCATAGTGATGTCAGTGACAGAGTCGGTGATGTTCTTTCCATCAAGAATGACCAGTTCTGGCCAATTTGCTTTCCTTAAGCTCAGAAAAACCAGATTTACAGGATCCTCAGTGGTCTCTTGCATTTATCCCTAATATGTGTAGGATGTCATCATGCTATTGGGTGACAGTCCCACTCAAATAATGGTGACAGTGACCAAGGATATGGGAGAACATTTCATTCATTGATCCCCATTGATGGCAGTGCTTACACCCAGAATCTAATCTCCTGGTCTCATTCTAAGGGATGTCATTTTATCTGGCTCTGTGGATTAAAAGTCAGTCTGCAAAATGGAAAAAGAATCCCCACTAGTACAAAAAAAACCCCACTAGCAGCCAAGTCCATTAGCCAGACAGAATACACCTTACCCTGACCTGGTTTGTTGACGAGTGGTTGTTTACAAAATTGCCCAATACTTCCATAAATTAAGATTGACAAGCATGAAGACTGTCAAGAAATCTGAAAATAATGCAAAATGAAAATAGAAAAACCAGAATAGGACACACTAACTATGAACATAAACTAGGCAAGGTAAAAGAGAATGAATTAGTAAAGAAAGTAATCTCATGAAGAATAAGACGGAGCAGGTTAAAAACAGTTCTACATTTATTAGCTATAAATAGTTGCAAACTACAAATATTTGTGTAAAACAGTTGAGTCTCAGAAGGTCTTTAAGTGCAAGGAAGCTCATTCATAGGGAGTAGGAAGAACAGAATTTTTTTTCCTTCCCACTAGTGTTTTCTTTACTCAAAATCCTGGAACTCTAGTGTCAAGTCTAGGACTGCAGTTTCCCTGCCTAGCATCATTCTAAGACAAAAATAGAACTGTCCTTTTGAAATGGTGTCTACTCAGCGCCAACATGGAAGAACTCATAGCAGTTAGAGTTAGACAGGAGCCTGGAGAGATCTTCTCCAAAGTCTTCATTTTACAAGTAAGAAAACTGAGACCCCCTGAGAAGGGAAACAAACATGTTCAGGATCACGTAGCTAGTAATTAGCAAAACCATGATGAACCACATAGGCTCTGACTCCAGATCTTGGCATTTCTATTTGACCTTGCTGACTCTCCAAGCATCCACCATCCCAAAGCAAAGCTGTTACTTCTAAAGAATCATCGATTGATCAAAAAACAATTTCTATTCCTTGGAATTAGTGTATTTCCAAATGTTGATATGATCCTTCATATAGAGTCAAAAGGGATATTAGAGGCCATCATGTCCCACCATGTTAGCTTACCTAGATCCAAAGAGAATAAGGTTAATTTTATCTGGTGGCAGAGCGCAGCTTTGAATACTAGTGCCCTCACTTCAAGTTCAGTGCACTTTCCATATCATGAGGATGCCTACCCAAAGGAATGTGTGTGTATTTCAACTTATATCACACTTACACTCCTTGAGCTAAAAGTCTGAGTCAATTTTCCCAGAAAAGGAACTGGAAATAGTTTTGGACCCAGGGCTTCACTCTACCACCTTTCTCTACTGTGAAATAAGAACAGAGAAAAATAGGTGGAAGGCTATCTCAGAGGGAAAGCATTGGGAGGGAGTTGGGTGTGAGACAATCTGGAAAGGTCTCTGTCTTAAAATTGTGTCTTGCTCTGGTCTGGTTCCTGTACCCTCCTTTCTCTTCAAGTCAATATCACAGAACTTAGTGGGAAATAGCAACAAGAACAAGATGGCAAAGAAGAACCTGGAAGTTACACACAGAACATTCCAAAGATCAGAAGAGCATAATTTACAAATTGCATCATATAGTAAGTAATATTCACAGCCTGTTATTATGTGCTGAATCAGAGGAAATCAGAGAGATACTGATTCCAAACAAATTCCAGACAAAAATCCAGACTTCCCCTGCTCTAGACCAACAGGACATCAAAAAGATGATTTTTTTGGGATAATGACTTTGAGATGATTTGGATATGTTAATGAACATATTCTGTGCCCCAGGTGGCACAGAATTTCCCCAATAAACTCTGTAAAAATGAGACCACAAGTTCCTGCCCCTGAGACCTCTGTCTCCGCCGGGTCCATGCTGCCAAGTGCTCCCAGTTTTAATCCATGGTTTCATAAGTGAGACTTTCTGCGTCTCCACCTCCCTAACCTTTTCTCCATGTTTCCTACCTTCCTCCACCATCCCATGCCCTGTCCCCACACTGTCTGCCTTTGTATCTTTCCCCACTTTTCACCACTTGTCTCTGTGCCAAGTGTTAAAGTATAATGCCACCCCATTTTCCACGGCAAAACAAATTCCCAAAGTACCCCTATTTCATAATTTCATAAACTAATTATCAATTTGCTTCATAATTTCATAAATTAATGATCAGTTCAGTCTCCTACACAGGATAGTATTTGAACTGAGTCTTGAAGATAGAGAATCTAAGACACAGAGGTTGGAATTCTAGCTCTGCCACAAACTAGCTATGGCACCTTAAGTAATTCAGTTCACTTTTCCGAGTCTCGGATGCTTCATCTGTAAAATGGACGTGATAATACTACCTCACAGGATTTTTGAGTAGAGAATGCTTTGGAAGACATGAATCCTGAGAGATGCCTGAACAATAGTTCAGAAGCATTACCAGAAGCAAACCAGTGAGTGGTTTGAGTGGTGAGTGGTTCTTAACCTTCTTCGTATCATGAACTCTTGTGGCAATCTGATGAAACCTATGACCCCCTTCTCAGAATAATGTTTCTAAAAAAATAAAATACATAAGATTACAAAGGAAACCACTTACATTGAAATAGAAAAATATTTTAAGGACATTTACAACTCCACTGAAATCTAAGAACCCCAGATTAAGAACTCTTGTTCTAGGTCAAGGGTGGGGAACTAGTATGGGTCCTGGTGTGGCCCTTTGACTGAATCTAAACTTCACAGAACAAATCCCCTTAATAAAAGGATTTGTTTTGCAAAACTTGGACTCAGTCAAAAGACTGTACCCAAGGACCTAGAAGGCCACATGTGGCCCCGAGGCTGCAGGTTTTCCACCCTTGTTCTAATAATGCAGCACCCTTGTTCTAATAATGCAGCACCCTTGTGCTAATAATGCAGGCAGAGAGGTTGTTCTTCCTCTCCCCTGGAAGACCAGCTTTGCTCTGCCTTCCCTTCTTTCTTTCCCTGTCCTCTTCTCTCTTCTCCTCTTCTCTTTTCCCCTTTCTTCCTATCTAGAACTCTCTATCTTGATCCATCCTTTTTCCTTTTCAATTATATCACAAGTCTGATCCTCACCCTAATGAAGCAGGAGCTGAGGGTGCAGAGAAGGGTGAGAGGGACCAAAACCAGGCAGGAAGTGACTGTGTGAAGTTGTAAAGAACTATCAGCCTTGTAGACAAATGGCGAGAAAAATCTGATCTCTAGAGCAGCAGCAGAATGACGGAGCACAGAGACTGCTGTGTCTGCAATCGTATGTGCCCTGAATGAAAATAGAAGCGTTTTGCTGTACTTGAAACAAAATATAGAAGAGTTTAGGTTTCAGGATGGATGCCTTTTTGTATCCCCAGAGTTTAGCACAGTTCCTGGCTCATAGTAGGTGCTTCATAAATTTTGATTACTTGATTGATGTTGTCCCTCATACCTGAAAGGCTCTCCTTTCTTACTACTACCTTTCAGAAGCCCTGGCTTCCTTTTGGACTCCTCTCAAGGACCAGCATATGCAGGGGTCTTTCTTGGGTCCTTCCATATGCTAATCTTACATTCTAATCTTACCTTATAACAGCCCTGCCTCACTTCAGTCTAATTCACTTGCAAGTCATGACATCACCTTCCCAATATCATGGTCCCTTTGAGAATGAAGTACAAACAACAATCCAGGAGTAGATCTGTACCACTGGGGACAAAACTGCCTAGTTCCAGTTGGGCAACACAGCTCCTTCCTCCTTCCCTTTCTTCTTTTCTTCCTTCCTTCCTCCCTGTCTCCTTCCCTTTCCTTCCTCCCTCCCTTCCTTCCTTCCTCTCTCCCTCTGTTCATATAGGGAATCCAACCCTTACCTGTGGGTATTCTTCCCAAAATACAAATTTTGATTGCTGAAACCTCACAAGAAGATATCTTGGGGTTTACAGACTAGCGTTAGGAATATCTGAGTTCAAATATGACCTCAGACACTGACAGTGGACAAGACACTTGACCTCTGAATGTCAGTTTCTTCAACTATAAATGGGGATAATATTAGCACCCACCTCCTAGTGTTTTTATAAAGATCAAATGAGAAAGTATTTCTAAAGTGCTCAGCACAGTATCCATCTTATGTGTTGCTGTTTGCTGCTATTGAGTCATTGTCAGTTGCGTCAGATTCTTCACGACCCTATCTGAGGTTTTCCTGACAAAGATGCTGGAGTGCTTTGCCATTTCTGTTTCTAGCTCATTTTTTAGACAAGGAAACTAAGGCAAACAGAGTTAAGTGACTTGCCTAGGGTCACATAGCTAGTAAGTGTCTGAGATCAAATTTGAACTCAAGAAGGTTCATCTTCCTGCCTCCAGGCTTGGCACTCTATCTGATGCATTGTCTGGCACATCGTAGGTACTTAATAAATATTTCCTTCCTTCCTTCCTTTCTTTATTATGAGGATGATAGATAAAAGACTGACATAATAATCTCTAATCCCAGAGATCTCATAATCTAGTATGCCGGAGTAGATGTGTGAATTCAGGGAAAGGCAGAATCATAGTGTATACAGCAGAAAGTCTGCTGGAATCAGTGAGAAGATGCCCTAACTCAACAATTGCCTCATCTATAACCTTGAGTCACTTTACCTTTTAGAGTGTCAGTTTCCACATCTGCAAAACAGACCTCAATCTTGTCTTATGGTCCTCCTGCACAAGGTGGTTGTGAAGATCAAGATACTTGTCAGGGGCTGTGAAACCTAGATAATTTGTTTTTCAAGTCTTCAACTCTCATTAGACTTCTCCTCTCTCTCCCCTGCCCCATCCTAGTCCCTTTCAACGTTCTATTCTGACCTCAATTTTAAGCCACTCTTTTCAGAAGCAAGCTAACTAAAAGTGAAACACAGTATGGGTTCCTAACATTTAAAAGCAGTTATTAAAGAATTAGGGGAAAGGGAAGTATGGTATATAGTGTAGTGGCAAGATGACTGGCTTTGGGGTCAGAGGATGTGAGCTCTGCTACTTACTGTTTAGGGGGTCTTAGGCAAGTCACTGCCCCTGTCTTGGTCCTAGTTTCCTCAACTGGAAAAAATATAGATTAGAATAGATGATCTCTAAGGCAAGTTCTAATTTTTATGATCTGCCCCATCCTATTGAAGATAATGTCATGAAGGAGGTGAAAATTGAGCAGGTTGGGGAAGGAGTCATGTTGGGGTTTGTGTGAGAGGACATTCAATGGAGGTCTATTCAGGGAACAGTCAATTTGACCCCAGAGGAAGTCTTATCAGTGATAAAAGTAAGAGATTAGATGTTTTCGTCTAGTTTCCACTTGATGACTTCAGACCAAGTCAGGGTTTTTGACTATCAAATCTATTTAAAAATCAGTGATGTCAAACTTAAATAGAAGTAGAGACCACTAATCCCTACATTAGGATCCCTGTGACTACTTATCGACTTAGTAGTAAAATGTAATGTCTATCTTGTATTATGTTTTTATTTCTTTGTTAAATATTTACCAATTATATTTTAATCTAGTTTGGGCAGTGCTGGGGAGTATTGAGGGATAAATATGGGCTGATATGGGTGGCATATTCAGCATTTTTGCTCAAGATATGAAATAATGACAATGATAATTCTAGAGCTGTCAGTCACTAACTCCGTTAACAATCTTGTGAAATCTATAGACCCCTTCTCAAAATAATGTTTCTAAATGCATAAAATAAATACATAGGATTACAAAGAAAATTTATTATAGTGAAATCATTTTCAAATATTAATTTTAAAATTCTTTAAAATATCTTAATAAAAATATTTAAAATAAGTTCACAGATCCCAGGTTAAGAATACCTACTCTAGAGAAATCTAGAGACTTGGGTTCCAACCTTGTTTTGAACCCGTAACTATAACCACTGGCAGATCACTTAAAATTTCAATGCCCCAGGCAGTTCTCTAGAACAATAAACTACAGACATGTCTGCATCCGTGGAGGGAGTTTCTACACTGGGAGCTTCTCAAACTGCTAAAATCAAAGGTTTGGACCAAAAATAATAGCTCACATTTCCGGAGCAGTTTATGTTCTAGGTAATCTAGGTTATCCTACCTGTGAGGCATGTAGTAAAAATATCATTATTCCTCTTTTATAAATGAAGAAACTGGCATTTAAAGAAATTATATGACTTGTCTGTATCACATATAAGGATACGATTGGATTCATTTGGTTTAAGGGCATAGAAGAAAAGATCCCATATACTCTTTCCAAAATGAAACTAATCAATGATACTTCAATGGGCATGAAACCATATGAGCCCAAGAACACTAAAAACATATCCTTTCCTCAAATGAGAGGAATCACCTAGATGATGGTGAAATAAAATAACATATTTTAAATATATATATATATACACACACACATAAAATATATATTATCATGTAATAATATATAAATGTATAAAATAATATAACATGTATATAACTGCCATTTATAGAGTATTTTAAGGTATTTAACACTAAAAATATACTCTTTCCTGAAATGAGAGGGATCACTTGGATGATGGTGAAATAAAATAATACAACATATTATATATATAAGTATATTTAATAATATATTATAATATATAAATAAAATGCAAAATAATTTATCATATATATATATATATATATATATATATATATATATATAAAACTCCCATTTATAGACTATTCTAGGGTTTGTAAAGCCCCTTACCTACAATATTCTTTTATTCTTAAAACAAGCCAATGAAAATAACAACATGTATACAGCACCTATTGTGGGCCAGGCATTATTTGTACCAAACTCATGACAAATACCTTATTAGATCCTCACAACAGCTCTGGGAGGTAAGTGCTATTATTTTCCCCATTTTACAGATGAACTGTAGATATTACTATATGCATTTTCCAGATGAAGATTCTCTTTGTTGTTTCTAACTTCACAACATTTTTGCTATCTGTCTCCTTCTCTTCACTCACATGGCTACCAACCCTAGATCAGACCTTCATCATGTCTCTTATGGATTATCCCAGCAGACTCCTGGTTGAACTCCTTACTTCCAATTTCTCCCAGTTCCTTAGTACTTCTTAACATAGTGCCTGGCACATAGTAGGTACTTAATAAATGTTTGATGCCAAATCAATGCTCCCTAATAGGTCTAATCAGATTTCTCCTTTCTTCAAAAGCTTTCATTGGCTATCCATTGCACATGAAATAAAATGGAACCTTCCTAGCCTAGGATGTAAGACCTCTGGCTCTGACCTACCTTTCAAGGCTGATAGTATATTTCTCCTCTTCATAGACTCAAGGTCCCAGCCAACTTGGAGGGCTAGATGTTACCGGAACTTGCCTCGCCGTCCACACCTCCTTATATTCATTCGCTCATCTATTCTCTCTGCCTGGAATACACTCCCACCTCCTGAGCACCTCACAGGACACTCATCTTCCTTCATGAATCTGTTTGATGCCGCCTCCTTTGTGAAGTTGTCCCTGATCTCCCAGCTGCTCTCCTCCCTCCTCAGCTTTCCTTGGGCTATACTGATTTGTTCACATGTTGTGTGGGTCCCATGCCCCATCTCCTGTTTTTTCCTCCTTCTCCTCCACTCTTCTCTAGAACATAAGCCCCACTGAGGGCAGGGATGGTTTGTGTATGTATCCCCAAAGTCTCGCTCAATGCCTTACACATAGTGAATACTTAATAAATATCTGCTAAGCTAAGGAATCTGCTAAGCTAAGTCATGGTGATCTCCATTTTCTTACCACTGCTAAAGTAGCAGAGGTAGGAATATACCTCAGTCTTTCCAATTTCAAGCTCAATACCCTTTCCATTACACTTCATGCCTCCATCAGCCCCAAGTATCCCCAAGCAATCCCACACCATGCTTGAATCCACCCCTGAGCCCACACAGTAGGAGACACAAAGAAATATGTAAGTGTCCAGCCAAATGAAGAGAGACTTAGGGGATGAGTGGCAAAGGCCCTGAATGTAAAATACACAAGTTTTGCCCTTGATGCATAGTGATACTATGGTATAATGGAAAGAGCACTGAACTTGAGATCAGAAAGCAGGGATTCTAATCCTAGCTCAGCTATTTACTTACTGTATGACCCTAGATAAGTCATGACTTCTCTGGGGCTCCATTTCCTTATTCTTAAAAGCTGCCCCCTTCTAGATCTACATATATTCTCTACATCCTATGATTCTTGGTCAGTCATGATCCTTTGTCAATCGCAGTAGAGACCAAACAAAAGGTACATGGTAACAAAACCTCACAAATTAGGGAATACCTGTCCATATAAATCATAAGGGAGCTATCCCCCAAACTAACTTCCATTCTGGTTACCACTGGCAGATACTCCACCCTGTCTGTAAGGTCTAATAAAAATGGAAAGTGTTCTTATGAAAATTTAATTTAATTCTATTCAATGTACCTACTATGTGTCAAGCACTATGCTGGGCTCTATGGAAACAAAGACAAAAATAAGACAATCTGTATCCTCAAGAAGCTATAATCTACATGGGGAATATAAGACACAGAAAAACAGGACATAAGTCCATTGATTGCAAGTATATTACTGCTACATAAGTAATGGCAAATATTGAAGAATTCAGTGAAACATAGACACAGGAACATATCACACTTCATACAAATAAGTAAATGCAAGATTTATGCAAAATAAATACAAAGTAATTTCAAAGGCTCTAACAATTGAGGGAATCACCAGAGTCATCTTGAGTGAGGCACACAAATGTTAAGACTCAAAAAGAATTAGGTACTTCAATTCAACTTAATAATTCAATGCAAGCAACTATAGTTGGGCTTGGGACAGACATAGAGAGTCAGTCAGTTAATAAGTTATCCTTGCAAACCAATCTGTAATGAGGTTCTATCTCTGGCACCTCTTGCTATAAAGCAAACAGATAGAAATGGAGCTCACTAATCTGTACGTAAGGATCTTTGTTGCTGCATATTGATTTAGTTTTTAAAATGTAATATTATTCATCTTGCATTGTATTTTTATTCATTTTGTAAGTATTTCCCAATTAACATTTTCATCTGGTTCAGCTGGGACCCAGTGTTTGAGTCTTCTGCCTGAAAAGTATCATAAAGGAATTGGAAATCAACTTTATTAGGTATTTGATATGTGTAAGGTCAGTTCTCTGATCTTAGTAGCATCAGAAATGGATTGATTTCCAAAAAATAAATTTAGTCTTGATGTAAGAAAATTTTTTTTAACAATGAGCTACTCAAAAATAGAATGGCCTGTTTGGGAGGGAGCAGTGAGTTTGTCTACATTGTACATTTTCAGACCTACATGGGATGGGATGCCCATAGATGGGCACCATAAGAGTTGACATAGATTGCTGCCACAATACCTCCCAACTCCCCAAATTCCATGAAGGATGCTTAGAGATCATTTAGTTCAACTCCCTTCTTTAAAAGATGAGGAAACCAAAGCCCAGAAAGGGTCATCTGATTTGCCCAATAGTATATATCATCTTTTTTTTTAATGCAATCTTTTCTTTGTGGATATATTTTATTTGGACATGACTGACACTTTCCAACAAACAAAGCCCATTACGAAGTGCATCCCCCCCGTGCATAACTTGTCTGTTGTTGACAGAAAAGAGATTTGTGCCTTTCACTTTGAGAGTAAAGCACTAAAATGCCCATTTTATTTGGTCAGTTTCATTGCTTCTCGATGTTGACTTCATTTACAGATTATAGTCATTTTGATATTTTTCTTTGAGCTTTGTTTTTTTTGTTTTTGTTGTGTTTCTCTGAATTCTTCATACTTGCCATTCATTATGGAGCCTTAATAACCCCGTACATTCATATACCATAATTTGTTCAGCCTGTCCCCTATCATTGGACTGATGTTTTATTTCCCCTTTTTGGTATTACAAATATGAAAATGCTATGACATGTTTGTGAATACAGGTCTTCTCCTACTATCAACAACTTCCTTAAACTATAATTCTAGCAGGGGAATTTCTGGGGCAAAAAATTATAATCAACTTGATTTTTTTTAATACAAAACTGTATTCCAGAATAGTTGACTAAATCACAGCTTCATAGGTGGTGAATTACTGTGCTGGTCTTCGCACAGCCCTTCTAGCAATGAGTTTTCCAATCTTTTAACATCATTACTAGCTTGAGCTTTATTTATATTTTAGAAAAAACCTAATTCAGGTGCTACCTCCATGAAGTTTACCCCTTCCTCCAGCAAAAAGTGGATCTTTTTTCTCAATTTTATCTGAACACTTTCCCTGGACCTTTTCTTTTGTATTTTATTTCACATTTATCTCATTCTCTTTTTGTACCTTTGTCATCCATATATTTATCCTCCCTTCTCCTCTTCCTTTATTCAATTGATCATAAGCTCCTTGAGGGTCATGATCTATATCATTTCTATCTTTGTATTCTCTGTGCCAGACATAATATCTTGCACGAAGCAGGTGTTTTAACAAATAGTGTTGAATCAATTTACTTTGGATAGAAAAAGAAAAAAGTCCAAAATGCCTCCACTTAAGTGACTTTTGGGAAGGTGTTTTTTTGCCAAAGAGCTGGAGAAAACATCAGGAAAAACTGAAAGAAGCTTATTCCTTTGTCCTTTTTGTCTGATTAGTTTCATAAGTCAGTCCTTACAATACTGGTTGAAAGTGGCAGAGATTATTCTTATTTTATAAAAGGGAAAACTAAGTCTCAGAAAGGTTAAATAATTAACCAGGTCAGCCATGTCCATGGTGGAGAAAGGACAAGAACCAACCAAGAAAGAGTTATTGAATACCTGAATATTGAATACTACTTTGAGCCTAATGTGGTCTCCTGATTCCTACCCAGGCTGAGGTTCTCCATTCAGAGCCAAGGTTTCCTCTCTCACATAATAAAGCTACCATATGGTGGGAAAGGGCAGCCTGTGGGAGATTTTTGGAAGACTCACTGGATTGCCTTATACTAATAGCTGTCACTCATATGGCATTTTTCAGTTTGCCGTGTACCGTTATATACGTTCACTAGCTCTCTTGATAAGTAGTACAAGTATTATTAGTCTTATTTTACAGGTGAAGACTCCAGTCTAGGAGAAGTTAAGTCACTTACCTGAGTTCACACAGCAAGCAAATATCAGAGCTTGGCTTTGAGCCCAGGTCCAATTCTCTGTCTACTACACCATGCTGTCTTCCCCAGATGAGGAAACTGAGGGTCAGGGAGGATACAGTCAATGAATAGTAGTTTTTTTCCCCCAAATTCAGCATCCCACTGCAAATTTGAGGCTCAGATATAAAGAATCTCCTCTCTTATACTTAAGTGGCAAGAGACATTTGGGATCCCCCTGAGTCTCACTTAGACATCTGCTCACTCACTCTCCGTTAAAGAAACACCTCCAGAGGCCAGAATCACTCCACCCTAACTTGCTCCATTTCTGCATTTTGGCTTCTGCTTCCTGGATGTACCTCCATCTCCCTCCTTGGAGGCCTACCTGGAGTGAGCTTCTCCCTCCACGAGGTGTTTCGTAGTTTCCTAGAGGCAAGGATGCTGCTGCAGTTTGAGAAGACAGTAATTGGAAGGCTTCAGTCTAGTGGAGCAAGAAGAGATAACAGCCGAAAACTCCCATCTGTTTAACTCTTCATATGCGACAGGGTTCCCTTATGTACAATTTGGGTAGATAGCAGAGATTAGCAAGCTGCCTCTGCTCTGTAACTTTGTAGTTACAAAAGATATTCAGCACGATGTAGTAAAAACCGTGTAACTCTTCATCTACCTTAGGATTTAGAGTGTTTGGGTTCCATTCTCTTTGATTATTAACTTGATGCATGACCTTGGCCAGATCGATCCTTTTCCCTGGATCTAAGGTCCTCCTCTGTGCAGAGACTATAGGCTGTAATAATTTAGGATTCTGTATATGCTATGGCCATCACATAAAAGGACCAATGTCCCCCCATGGTTTCTGGAAAGCAGTCTCATTGCTCTATAAGTATTCAGCACACGTATCTCAGAGGTAACATGGGTTTTCCTGATCACGTTGTTAAATTGTACCTCAACTTCAGTGCAAAACTACACTTCACTGGATATATTTCCTTGAAGCCAGATGCTCCTTCTCTATTGTAATAGGATGGTCCATAGTTTTCAGTAAGAAATAGAGTTGAGATTACCAGAAAATATTTTAATGATTTTTTTTCTTGGACAGTTTTCTCAGAAATTTCTATTTTATTCATAATATATTATAAAAATGAATATATATTAATCATTTCATATATATGTTAGGTAGATAGGTAGATAGATAGCTAGATAGAAAGATAGATAAATGAAGATGTTATTTCACTGCATCTAAGTAGCAGTGTGGTATAATGGAAAATTTTCTCGACTTGAAGTCAGAAAGACCTGACTTTTAATCTCATCTATAATGCTTCCTTGTTTATATGTCAGTTGGTATCTCTTTTCTCAGCAATAAAATGGGAATTGCTTATCTTCACTGCGTTGTAATCAGGCTCACATATAATAATATGTATAAAGATACTTAAATAAATGTCACCTGCCTCCTAAAAGGACACTCCCTCTCATAAGGAACTCTGGCCTTGATATACATGGACTACTTCAGTTGTGGGAGATCTGACCACTATGAAAAGATATTCAATCTTTTATTTTGCAATCTCTGGCTTATGTCTCTACTCCAGACCCCCAATGAAAAATCTCTTTATTAAAGCTTGTGGATTGCTCATGTTTAGGGTACCCCCAAAGGGATTAAGAGGGTTATAAAACACAAAAGGGAAGGGGAAGGGAGTAAACACACACACATATAGATATGTAGATATTACCTACTATATGCCAAACACTTTACAAATATTATCTCATTTGATCTTATTAGCAACCTGAGAGGTAGGTGCTATCATCCTTATTTTACATATATATGTATATATACATATATATATCCCCTTATTTATTCCGTCTTAGGAAACGGAGGCAAAATAAGTTGAGCAGCTTGCTCAGGGTCACACAGTATTTATCTCAGATCATATATGAACTTAGGTCTTCCTGACTCCAGACTCGGTGCTCTATCCAGTGCATAAGCAAAATCAAAAGACTCATAAACACATCTTCATACATGCTTAAAACATTGACCATCACCTCTCACATCTGTTATGCTCTCCTAGCAGGTAGAGAAGCTTCCCAGGAAACTTCTGGCTCTACTGAACAAGTTTCACTTTCTCTCATTTCATCTTGTCTAGGCAGCAACTCAAGAGCTAGAACTTCAGGCCAGGTGTGGCAACTCATCTTCCTGACAATAATCAAGTTGTCTCCTGTGAGTGTTGTTACCAGACGCATCTCTTGCTGCCAGTCAACACCCAGTTAACTCCTGACCACTTGGGTTCACTAGCTTACTGCCAGGGCTAGAAATAGTCCTCTTTCAGTATCACTCGTGGATCAGCTGTGCTCAAATTAAGAACCACAAAATATGTTTAATGTAATTGTACATGTATGGCTTATTTCAGATTGCATGCTGTCTTGGGAGGGAATGTAGAACTCAAAATCTTATTAAAATGAATGTTGAAAGCTAAAACTAAATTAAATCAATTAATAAAAAAGAAAAGAAAAAGAATTTGAATTCAAAATTTAAAACAATGAATGTAAAAAAATTTTTCATGTAATTAGAAAAAAATATGATATTAAAAAAAAAGAAAAGAACCACAAATTAGAAGAGGGAGTGGAAGGTTTGAATTCCAGTTCCAGGCTTGCCAAGACAGGTCAAAGTTCATATTATGTGCAGGCAGCTGCCATGACTGCCAATGTGGGGAGAGAAATTCCCTTTCCCACCTTACTGGAAGGCTAAAGGAGATCTGGTGTTGCCAGCGTCCCCCAAAAAACTTGCCTTAGTTGAGTCTATCTCTCCTTACATCCTAGGGCCCACAGAGGAGGTGACTCTTCTTGGCTCAGCCAACAGCCCTCTTTTGCTCAGTCTCCCCTTCTCCTTCCCTTCCCCCTATTATGGGGATCAAGTGATGAACCAAGAGCCTTTGGTCGTATGTGATCTTTAGCCAAGGTCTAGAGCATGTGTCATTGGAAGTGACCCTAGCACTTGCCCGGATGTCAGGGAAATATTCTGATTCAACCCCTAATTACATAAATGTTGTTATTTTAGCGGCAGTTGTTATTACTAAAGACCCTATTCAGCTCTACCATTTCTGGTTGACAGAGAGGTCTTCTAAAAGGTTAATTGTTCCCCTTGTCCCTCCATATTTTATTGGGCTCTCTCTGTGTAGATAGAGATCAACATTGTCAAGTAGGGTGACTATAAGTAAACACCATATTTAATGGTGGCTCATATTTAATGCCTGCCTCCAACTTCCTCCTTTCTACCTACTTCCTAGGACTGAACAACGGAACGTTCAGCCCTGCAGGATTTTTTTCCAGTTCAGTTCCTCGCTTTACGGTGGAAAGCCCAGGGCATGAAAATCATTGGCCCTAAGTCACACGTTGGTCCCAAGGAGCCCTGATTTGAAAAGTCAAATGAAAAGTTTTGAGGTTTTAGCTTCCGATGCTAAAAATATACGTAGACCAGATTGGGAGATAATTTCTGAAAACCTGCTGACATGTTTTTCAACTGTTGCACATAACTTTTAGCTAATAAGCAGGGTTAGAAATAACCTGAGAAGGGTTCAGAGAGGAAGACAAGGGTCCCATGTTACATTCTGATAAAAAAAAATGCCTATTCTTACACCACCATTCCTTTTCAGATTGTGATTTAATTCACATTTATATTTTGGACAAGGATTCTCGGGACTGGAAGATATTTAAACTTAATACCCCATCCCCATTTTATAGAGTAGGACACTGAGACCTAAAGAATTTATTCTAGTGTGAATGAAAATGAAAAGATATAACATCTCACAGTTTTATATAGCATTTTACAATTAGAAAGAGCTTTCTCTACAATATCCTCTCATTCATTTAACATTTACTTATGAATGCTTTTGAATACAAAAGCATATAGTGTAGTGCTTTAAGGCTCTGGCTCTGGGTTCCAAGGAGACCTCAGTTCAAACTCACTTCAAACACCAGCTGTTTGTCTCTGGCCAAGTCATTTAGCCCCTATGCAGGTCAAACAACCCTTTAGGACATAATACTAAATCATATGCAGTATGTAATCTTGGAGGAAGTTCCTATCCTGAGGGTGTTCCACACCTGGAGTTCCCTTTGATTACAAAATTGTATATCTTTGAGTATTTCCTTTCATGTATATTATCTTTTTTGAGTCTCCCAATAGTTTGGTAAAGCAGATATTCTTATATTCACTTTATAGATACGTAAACAGGGGTTTAAAAGGTTGAGTGGCTTAACTATAATGACAGCTAATAGATGGTAGGCTTAAGGCACAGACTTTTTATCCAAGGAATAGACTCCTTTGTAATTGATAATTTTTCTATAGGCTGACTAATAAAGAAGTCAGTTTGAAATTTCCAGATTTTGTTAAACTCTGCTTAATGATTCCCAACTTGATATGTTCACTAATCATGTAAAAGATCTTGTCATGGCTTCCTATGTATCCAAAGCATCACTTCCCTTAGATTACTTTATGCTTCTGGGTAGAGAAACCCCAGACCATAATTCCCACAGAAATATAGAATGTTAGAAGTAGAAGGATCCCTGGAAATCATTTTATCCAATCACTTCATTTTACATAAGGAGAAACTATAACACCAAGATGAAATTCTCCTAACTTGACCACTATGCCTCAGTGGCCTTTTCCCTTCGCTCCGTATATCTCCTCTTTTCCCATGGAGTGGTAGCAGGCAGAGCCCCTGATCGTGCTCTGACAACATAAAATGGTATGAACTATGATCTCCAAGGGATCTTGTAATTGTGACATTTTGTGATTTACTGTCTTCTATGTGGAAGAGACAACATGGTGGGTAATGACTGGAAAGTCTTCCAGGGAGATATGAGTTCAGGTCTCACTTCTGATACACATTGGCCGTGTTACACTGGACAAACCATTCAACTTTTTTGTGGTTGTTTAGCCATGTCCGACTCTCTATGACTTCATTTGGGGTTTTCTTGGCAAAGATTCTGAAGTAGTTTGCCATTTCCTTCTTCAGCTCATTTTATAAATGGGGAAATTGAGGTAAACAGGGTGAAGTGACTTGTCCAGGATCATACCAGTTCTATGCATCTGAGGCTGGATTTGAACTCAGGAAGATGTCTTCCTGACTTCCCACCTAGCACTCTATCAGCTACGCTGCCTAGCTGCATCTCTTAGTTAAGTAAATCTCTAAGATTTTAAATTTCAGAGAGTCAATCTGTATCAACAGAGGGAGCTTTCTCCTCATAAATTCCTCATACTAATGGAATCATGGGTAGGGGATGGGCTAGGGTGAGGAAATAATTTTTCTGCTCTATGGAAGTTAACAGGATATGCCATCAGACTTGGTTGATGGACCATTTGGTTTTGCTGAGTTGTTTACTTTCTTTATTATTGTTATGAAGTAAGGCTCCTTGGGTAAGGGAGAGAAAGGAAGCATATTTGGAACCGAATGTGATATAATGATGAAAGGCATTAATGGGATGGATGGAAATTGACAGGGGGAACTAAACCTGTGATTTCATTAGCATAGGAAACTCTCAATGAGGTAACTCCTATAAAGACAACTTCGGTCTTAAGAGGATTGCCTGAGGACCTGAGTGGTTAAAGAACTTTTCCAAAATCATACAACCAGACTAGATCTGAGGTAGTACTGGAGCCTAGGTCTTCCTGACGCATAAGTCAGATCAATAAAACTATATAATGAATGAATGAATACAATTCAGTATTATTTTGCTTGGCAAGTCATGTGTAATTTCCAATTGAATATTTGAGGTCTTTAACACACATATATCCATGTATCACACAAATTTCCTTTGACTCAGGCATATGGGTAAGGGTCCTAAATGTCTTCACTCACAGAGACTCACAAGTGAGTGGTTACATAAATCAGGGCTCCATTCTTCTTATTGAGTATATTTCCCACTGGGAAATGATATTCATTTGACTTATTCAACTTCTCCATCAAGTCTCAAGGAAACTGTCACTGGGAAATCTCATCATCTTTATCAGTCTTGGTATTCAGACCCCATCTGAGGACCCCCTCTGATTAAAGGCAGAGCCATGAACTTCTCAATCTCCTTTCAAGGAAGAGCGCAGGATAGACATCTCATTCCTTACCTAGTTGCACTCAGTTGGGACTTGTTCAATCTTTCCACCATGCCACCAGGTCCGTATGCCACCCCCCCACATACACATCCCCTTTTCAACTGTCTTTTGTGTATTGTCTTCTCCCATTAGATCATAAGCTCTTTGAGGGCAGGATTTTTTTTTTTTACAGTGTCTGGATCATAGTAGTTGCTTAATAAATGCTTATTGATTCCCATCGATCTTCTAAAGCAAAATGCCTTCCACATCCAGAGAAAGAACTATGGAATTCGATTGCAGAATGTAACAGATCATTTGTGTGTGTGTGTGTGTGTGTGTGTGTGTGTGTATTGCATTTTGGTTTGTTAGATGATTTCTCCCACTCATTTCAGTTCTTCAACACAGCATGACTATAGTGAAAATGTATCTAATATGAATGTATGTATAGAACCTATACAAAATTGTATGCTGTCTCGGGGAAGGAGCAGGAAGGTAAGGATAGGGTGGGAAAAATAAGTTATATGGTAGTGATTGTAGAACACTGAAAATAAATAAAATTAATTAATTAAAAAATAAATAAATGTTTATTGATTGATTGATCAAATGGCTCACATTGTGCTGTCTCTAGATGGTGTTTGAATGGTATGTCATTCTATCCCCATAACTGTGTTTTAAAGAGTTATCTAGTTCAGCTAACACAAACAAACCCCGTTGTGGTAAGATTAGTATGGGGGATCAGTAAGGGGGAGATCTGAGAGAAGATAAATGTGAGTGTAGCATCCACAGGAAGTACCCACTGATAGCTCATCACTTAGTTGGGGGAGGGGGCCACTCATTTTCTCTGTTAAAACTTTAAGGTCATACTTTCTTGCCTCTTTCTTACATGTGCTGTGCCCCCTCACATTCATTGACAATGATAATCCATATTTCCAAAAGACTTTAAGGTTTACAAAGCAGCTTCTTCAGAACAGCTCGGGGGAAGGTAGTTTCTTTTACATGTAATACCTCACATTCTTGCTCTAGAGATCAATAATTTCTTTTAATTTGGTGCTTATTATCATTACAGCCATTTTACAGATGAGGTAACTGAGGATCAGATAATTAGAACTTGAATCCTGTCCCTCTGACTCAAATTCCAGTACTCATTTTTTTATCATGCTCTTTTCCCTTCCAGTTAGGTGGTGCAGTGGACAGAGCATCAGTGCAGGAGTCAGGAGGACCTGAGTTCAAATCTCACCTCAGACACTCGACACTCACTAGCTGTATGACCTTGGGCAAGTCACTTAACTCCAATTTCCTCATCCTTGGTCATCTCTAGTCATCCTGATGAATATCCAGATGGAGGAAAAGTGAGGCTGGTGACCTACACAACCCTCCCTCACTCAAAGCAAAGTCAAATGCAAGTCATGTCATTATTTCTCTGATGGTATGGTCTTCAGCAATGAAGGACGAACACACATACAAATACACACACATACACACACAGGTGGTGAAATGGATAAGGTCCTGGAGTCAGAAAGATCTAAGTTCAAATCTAACCTTAGACACATACAATTGTGTGTGTGTGTGTGTGTGTGTGTGGTGTGTGTTCATCCTTCATTGCCGAAGAAGACTATGTCATTAGAGAAATGATGACATGACTTGCACTTGACTTGCACTTGCAGTTTCCTTAACTATAAAATGGGACCTTAATAGCACCTGCCTCTAAAGGTAGTGGTGAGTATCAAAGGAGACAATATTTGTCAAGTGCTTAGCACAGTGCCTGGCACATAGTAGGAGCTTAATAAATGCTTCTTTCCTTCTCTTCTCCCTTAAGAGTTAAACATGTAAACTGGTCAAATGCTCTTCACTTCCTCTCAACAGAAGCATGCCATCAGACCTACTATGTCAATTTATTTTCTTACCTCTCTATCTTTTCAACTTTCTTAGTTTCTGTCTCAGCAAGGAATACAAATATTCAAGATTCTCAGTTGTGTAGAGAAGCCTAATTATTTGTGAAATATTATATAGAGACTCAAGGTTTTAAAAAATGGTGACAAATAGAAGATTAGATTCTCAATGTGCTAAATAACAAAGCTTCTGTGGTACCTGAAAGGGTGATGGGTTGGGATTTAAAGGATATGGGTTCAATGCCCAGTTCTACTACTTGGTATTTGTGGGATTTTTTTTTTGTTTCAGTAGTTGTCGTATAAGTTGTTTTTCTGCAATAAAACAAAGATTTGAGTGGTATAATTTGGCAATGATGTGTGTATCCCTCAAATCTGGTAAAGAACTGGTATACACTTGCTAATGACATTAGCTTTTATTAGTAGCTCTTTTCATCATAAACTTAGATAATCAATCACCAATCAAAATTCAGGTATAACTAGCTAATTCCCATATCCAGAACTATAAGTAACCCATGAAGATCCCCATTCTTCAGACTGATCTTGAGTTGCCACTGAGACTGGCTCTTGCATTCCCTGAATTTGAGACTCAAGTATCCCCTATATTCAGAAAAAAAAAAAAGTACTAATTGACCAGTCAAGATTTGCAGGCTTGCTAGGCAAAGCAAGGAGACACATGGCCTCTGGCCAGGCAGAGAGGGACCTTTGTCACTGAGCACCAGAATGAGAAGCCCTAAGAAATCTGATTAGTGACTTGTTCCTGGTGGGGTTAATATTTGTATTATCTGATAGATAATATAAACTAATGTTTACATACATTTGATTAATAAAGTTGGATTGCTAGTGTTGAGGAGAGTAAGTCTAATTAATGTTTCTGTTGCACTAGTTATTGCAAATAATTGTTTTTGTGTGTCCACTGTATATAACAGGCATATACCCCAAAGGCTGACTCAAGAACCACCTTGTGCATGCATTCTTTCCTAATACCTCCAAATTTGTATGTCTTCCTTCTCAGATTGTACTAATTTTGTACATATTTTTACATATATTTCTATATGTAGATGTTCTCTTCCCTAATAGAAAATAAATTTCTTAAGTTTAAAGTCTGTTTCACTTCTACCTTGAACCCCCCAGAACTTGGCACACAGTAGTAACTTAATAACTGCTTGTTGTTTACTTGTTAGAGGAATGACCCAAAGGGCTACAAAAATGTGCATACACTTTGACCCAGTAATACCACTTCTAGGGCTGTATCTCAAAGAGATCATAAAAATGGGAAAACAACCCACATGTATAAAAATATTTGTAGCAGCTCTTTTTGTGGTAGCCAAGAACTGGAAATCATGGGGATGCTCATCAGTTGGGGAATGGCTGAACAAGTTATGGTATATGAATGTAATGGAATACTATTGTGCTATAAGAAATGATGAACAGGCCGATTTCAGAAAAACCTGGAAAGATTTATGTGAAATGATGCTGAATAAAATGAGCAGAACCAGAAGAACATCATATACAGTAAGAGCCACAGTGTTTGAGGAAATGAATAAAAGCAGACTTCAGAAAAACCTGGACTTATATGAACTGATGCTGAGTGAAGTGAGCAGAACCTGGAGAATATTATACACAGTAACAGCCACAGTGTGTGAGGACTGTTTCTCATAGACTTAGCCCTTCACAGCAATGCAAGGACTTAAAACATTTCCAAAGGACTCATGATGCACAATGCCATCCACATCCAGAGAAAGAACTATGGAGTCGGAATACAGAATGAAGCCACTATTTTCTCCTTTGTTATGCTTTGTTTTGTTTTGTTTTTCTCATGGTTTCTCCCACCCATTTTAATCCTTTTTTGCAACATGACTATTGTGGAAATGTGTTTATTAGGAATGTATTGTAGAACTCATATAAGATTGCATGTTATCTTGAGGGCAGAGTGGGGAGGGAAGGGGAAAATATTTGGAATTTATGGAAGTGATTGTTGAAAACTGAAAACAGATAAATTAATAAATTTTTGACATAAAAGCCGAGGGATGAAGACTAGAGGTTTCTCTTTAAAAAAACACCTTTAGCTTGCTCTGATACCCTGAGGACACTGATTTCATTATTTAGTCTCATTATTACGTTTATTTATCCTTCTCATATTTTTGTGACTTCTTCTGGAAAATTGATTAAAATGCTTCCTAATAGTTGAAAGTTAATTTCCTCCCCCAATTTATTAATTTATTTGTTTTCAGTTTCAACACTTTCATGAAAGTTCATCAACAAATAAAATCAAGTGTTTAGAGTGAAACAAAAAAAAAAAAAAGAAGCATGAGAGCCAAGACAGAAAGAAATTTACAGAAGCTGTCCTTGTGGCAGCCAAGAAGGTAGATGCCCATCAATTGGCGAATGGCTGAACAAACTGTAGTATGTATATGTATGTATATATGGTGTATATATGTATAAGGATGTGTGTATACTGTCAGATGAAGTTGATATGTTAATTGATTTTGCTGAACTATTTTCTCTCTTTTAAAAAAATTCTTTATTATAAGAGATGGCTTACTGGTAGTAAGGAGGAGCAATATATTAAAAAAAGAAAGTTATATAAAAATAAAATATATCACTAAATTTTTAAAAAGGAAAAATCCAGGTATTTTCTTCCTCTCTGGTGAATTAAGGGAATTAAAGGGCTTTGCCCCACCAAGGCCAAGGGAGTGTAGGGCAATACTGACACAGCGGACAGAAAACTGGGCCTAGCGTCAGGAAGATCTGAGTTGAAAGCTAGCCTGAGATAGTTCCTGGCTATGTGACCTTGGGCAAGTCACTTAACTTCTGCCTGCCTCAGTTTCTCCAACTGTAAAATAGGGTAATGATAGTACTTCCCTCCCTGGGTTGTTATAAGGATCAAATGGTCAAGCATATAGCACAGAGTAGGTATTTCATGAGTGTTGTTTTCCTTCTCTCTAAAGGACAAGGAAGTCCTAGTAGCAGCAGTCGAGCAAAGGGGGCCATCGCCCCAACAGCCCTGGGGTTTGACTTATGAAAGAAGTTAAGACGATCTCAAGAAGGATAGTTTGGCTGATTCGAAGGCTTTCATTTCTTGCTAGGGACATTATTGTTTGCAGTTTATTGTGGTTTTGCTTTATTTCATTAGGCAATAGCAGGAAATAGGTATTAGAGTCAGGAGGGAGAAGCAGGGCTATGGGGAACATAGACTCTTTATTCTAGAACTAGCGGGGTCCGTGGAAATCCTCTAGTCCAGTGGTATCATCCTCAGATAGAAATGGGAAGCACTAATCAATGTATCCATAAACATTTATTAAGTATCTGCCATTTACCAGCACTGTACATAAGGATCCCAGCAGGTAGCACGTTGGCTTAATTTTAAAATATAATGTTGGCTACATTTTATTTTATTTTCATTTATTTTGTTAAATATTTCCCAATGACATTTTAATCTGGTTCAGGATACCTCTGACCTAATCTAAGGATTCTTAACCTGAGGTTTGCAGATAGATTTCAGGGGATCTGTGAAATTGGATGGCAAAAAACCAGCAAACAAAAAGCTTTATTTCAATGGTGTTAGTTTCCTTTGTAATCCCAAGTATTTTATTTTATATATCTATATATGTCTAAAATATTTTTATGTAGTTAGAACCCTTATTCTGAGATTGGTTTCATCAGCTTCCGTTGGCTCTGTCACACTGCCCAAAGTGATCTGAGACATATTAATATAAAGATTAAGAACTCCAGATCTAGCCCAGGGCCTTCATTTTACAGATGAGAAAACTGAGTCCCAGAGAGGTGAATTGACCGAAGTTATAGGAATACCTGAGGATTTGAAGACTGATTCTAAATCTAACTCTCTTCCTACTATACTCTGCTGCTTCCCATGGCCCCAATTCTTCACCCCTTGCCTTGGGATAGCAATCACATCAACTCTCCAGTCACTGATTTTTTACTTTCAGCTTGGATACAGAACAACGTTTTGCTTGGGCATTATGGGGCTGCATAGGTGATAGTGTGCTCCTATGCCCACTCCTCTCATATGCGACTGATAACTCTGTTAGACTTGAGCTGTCTGTCCTATTTAAAGGATGTACCTTATATTTCCAAGCTACTTTTTAAAAATTCATGCTCTCATCTCTGTCCCTATAAGCATTAGATGGACAGTTAAAAAAATACATAAATCTAATCATAATAAGCTTGGCAACCCTCTTCCTCTACTTTCTTTGTATTCATTCATCTCTGCATCCTCTCATTCCAGGTTAGTCTTCTGGTTCCCCATCAGAGGAATACACTGGAAACATGTTCCATTTTTCCAGGAGCATAGGTGACAACAGGTGAAGTTTTCCTGGGGCACTGGAAGTGTGGTACGTTGGCATAAATGGCAAAATCATCTTCCTTCTGGGCAACCAGATTGATCACATTGGAATATATTGCATCATGCTGGCAATCTATAGCCTTCCAAGAGAGAACATCTGGTTAGATAGATCATTGGAAACTTCTGGTTTCCCAAAGACTCATTGATGTTTCTGTTTGATAAATGAAATACTGAGTTCTCACTGAGAGATCATGAGGGAAGAGGCTAACTTCGGGGGTGAGGGGAAAGAGCAAGGGAAAGGTTGGTGAATTTGATTGGTCAGAGGGAATTAATCATTTTCCTTTTGTTTCCAGGATGTCCAGTTGTACTTGATGATATTCAGGTAGCTCCCATGTCACTTCATGATCAAATCATTCATACATCATAGTCATCCACTGGTGTAGTGGATGAAGGGCTAGCCTTGGAATCAAAAGACCTGGGTTCAAGTTCTGACTCTGATACATAGGATAAAAGGTTTAGAGCTAGAAATGATCTCCAGAGGCCATATAATGCACACCCACACCTCATTTTATCAGTAAAGTGAGATCAAGGAAGGTTAAACTAAGTGACTCATCAGTGGTCACACATACAGTAAGTAACAAAGGTAGAATGTGAACCCAAGTTCTCTGACTCTAAATCCAATGCTCTTTCTATTATATCATTGTGCTTCTATACTATCTGTGTGACCATTAACAAGTCATCTAATTTTCTATTGCCCTAAGCAACTGAAACTATAAGTTATAGATGAGGGAGTTTCCATACCAAGAGTTTCCAACACTGATAGCTCTAGACCCCAAAAAATAACAACTACTCTACTATAAAAATACCCAAACCTCAAGTGACCATTGTTCAGTCACTAGTATGTTTTTGTAAAAGAGTTCCTATAGAATTGCTTGCCAATGTCTTTTTTCTAAAGAACAAGGTAAGGTTTTAGGAGAGATTAGTCAATATTTGCCCACTATCTGTGTCTGAGTCAATCTAAGAAATAGCAACATTGTTTGACATGGACATTCAGGGAATGCTGCTTGGTTTTACTCTTTGGATTTCTTACCTTGGAGTTGAAGAGAAAGTTGTCCCATCTCCTCTGTTTTTTTAATATCCCTAGAAAATAAACAACGTCCAGAGTCAGACAAAAATGGGCAAGTTCATCCCTTAAATGGGTTGGTCCACCCCATTGGTGTGACCGATTTGGAACTTTCCATCTTCATTCTGTATTCTTAGAAGGAAAGGTAGCTCTCTGGTCAGAGATTGGGTTTGGGGTTGGATTCTAAGGTGACTCCTGGCATCACAGAACAAGTGCTGTGGAGGCCATTGAGTCTAATCCCTCCATTATGTGAAAAAAGTATTATTATGAAAACAAAAGGCTTGGATTTATCATCATCACTATTATTGTTCTGCCACTACTGCTACTACTACTAGTACTACTACTACTGCTACTGCTACTACTGCTACTACTGCTGCTACTGCTACTACTACTACTACTGCTGCTACTGCTACTACTACTACTACTGCTGCTACTGCTACTACTACTACTACTAGCATTTAGATAGTATTTGCTATGTGTCAGGAACTGTGCTGAGTACTTTACAAATCTTATCTCATTTGATCTTCATCACAACCCTAGGAATATCCCCATACAGTTGAGGAAACTGAGGCAGAGATTAAATGACTTATGTGTCTGAGGTTGGATTTTATTCAGCTCTTATTGAGTTCCTAGGTGGCACAGTGGATAGAACGTTAAGCCTAGAGTCAAGAAGACCTGAGTTCAAATCATACTTCAGGTACTTCCCACCTGTATAACTCTGGGCAAGTCACATAACCCTGATCGCCTCAGTTTCCTCATCTGTAAAAGGAGCTGGAGAAGAAAATGGCAAACCACTTCAGTATCTCTGCCAAGAAAGCCCAAATGGGGTCATCGAGAGTTGTATATGACTGAAAAATTACTAAACAACTTTTTGATACAAGGCCAAGTATTCTATTCATGGCACTACTTTGAAGATGAGGAAACTGAGGCACAAAGAGTAAGGGACTTGCCTAGTGTCACTAGTAAATTTCCAAGGATGTTGTGACCCCAAATAAAGCATTCTACCCATTGTGCCTTCTCTCTGCTTTCTCTTTGATATGTGGACATTCTAACTGCTGCACTAGCTACTTAACATCCATGTATATATCTCGCTCGACTCCCAAGGTGTTAGGGGGAGACTATAGGATGGAATCATTTGGCTTGCTACATAGCAAGTGCTTAATAAATTGTTTTTTCATTTTGTGTTGCATTTAAAATGCTCAGGATAGACTGGATCCTACACTATCATTTGGAAACACTGGGAAAAAACCCAACTAACCAAGGAAAGCCTCTGGGCATCTGTTATAGAAAGACGTGAAAAGTAAATGAGATGATATGAGATGGGGTGGTTTCCATCTGTTCTATGTGCATGGGAGAGATAATAAAAAGGTTATAATATAAAATAATGTAATAATAATGTAATCATGGATATATTGTTAACAAAATATTTAAAGTTACTAAGAGTTGGTTCCAATGTTACCATTGTCATTGATGTATGCAGTATATGTCCTCCACCAAAGTCCTTTTCTAATGGTTCATCATGTCTGGCTACTACATTTTAGGAAGAATGTGGATAAGGTAGAGAGTCTCCAGGAAAGGACAGCCAACATAGGGAAAGTTCTCCAGATCATGGCATCCCTTTGGTTGAAGGAACTTGGTGTGCCTAACCTGGACAAGAAACGACTTAGGAGAGACATAATAGTTATCTTCAGGCATTTGAAGGGCTCTTATATGGATGAGAGGATTCTTGTTCTGCTTGGCCCCAGGGGGCAGAACCAGGAGCAATGAGGGGAAGTTTAAATTCAATCCAATCCAATAAGTACTTATTAAGTGTCTGTTATGTACAGAGATGCATTAGGGTGTAGTGGTTAGAGAGCCAGCCTTGGAACTGAAAAGACAGATTCAAATCTGTTCTCTGACAGACACTGTCCATTCAACCCTGGCAAGTTGCTGAGATGTTAAGGTAGGAAAATTCATCCGCAGAGATATCTAACCCCCAGGCAACAATATTTTTGACTGTAGAATCTCATTGAACCATCTGAACTGATTGCCTCCAATTTAGCTTGTCCATAGCTAGGTGGTACAGTGGATAGAGTTCTGGGATTGGAGTCAGACTGACTCATCTAATCCTGAGTTCAAATCCAGTCTGAGATGCTTACTAGCTGTGTGACCCTGAGCAGGTCATTTCATCTAGTTTGCCTCAGTTTCCTCATCTGTAAAATGAGCTGGAGAAGGAAATGGCAAACCACTTCAGTGTCTTTGCCATGATGGAGTTTTGGAGAGTTGGTCACAAGTGAAACAACTCAACAACAATAAATGCTTGGTTGTACCTAGTTGTTGGCATATTGTCTCCCCATTAGACTGTGAGCCCCTTGAGAGTTAGATCTGTTTTTTGTCTTTCTTTGCCCCCCCAGTCACAGTGCCTGACTCATTGATGCTGTTTGATTGTTTCGTCCTGTCTGACTCTTCATGACTCCAGGAATCATACTGTCCATGGGATTTTCTTGGTAAAGATAGTGGAGTGGTTTGCCATTTCCTTCTTCAGTGGAGGAAGATAAGCAGAGGTTAAGTGACTTGTTCAGGGTCACACAGCTAGTCAGTGTCTGAGGCTGCATTTGAACTCAGGTTTTCCTGATTCCAAGCCCAGTACTCCATTTACTAAGCCATCTAGCTCCCCCAAGTCAGACTCATAACAAGGGCTTAATAAAAATTTACTGACTAATTACCTGTGGCCTTGGTAGTTACAAAGCCTTCATGAAATCAGAGGGCCTCAATGTATTCAGGTAAATAGTTATACATATATGTGGTTTTCAATACAAATAATTGGTCCTAATAACATGGAAATATGTTTTGGATGACTTCATAGCGCAATGGGTACCATAACGCTTAGCTTCTTAAGAGGTGGGAGAGGGTTGGGAAAAGGAGGAAAAACTCAGAACTTAAAGTTGTAAACAAATAATGTGGTTTTTTTAAATTTACATTTAATTGGGAAAGTTTTAAAACAGAAATAAAAATGTATTTTTTTCACAAAAAGAAAAAACTATGTGTGTTGCTAAATATTTAACAACCAGATCTCTGAAAACCAAAACACATTTCTAAATTTAACCTGCATTATTAACATTTTCTTCATCATTTTCTTAAGTCTAGATAATAAAAATTCAAGCCCTAAAAATATTGACTCTGGACTGTACATCTGTTTAGTGTTTGCACTAAACCAGTTTGTACAACCAGTTTGCACTGTGCCCAAGGACCCTGAAGAATAGGGTGTCAGGTATTCATGCCCAGGAGTCCACTCACTTGTCTATTGTCCCTTGTATACCACTCCATACCACTCCAATTAAGCAAATCTTGCCCTCCCTTCTTCCCAGGTAGGCTGATCTAACTCACCACCCCTTGACCATAATGGGCATTTAATAAACAACTGACAAATGTCAAGGAAACTCACTCTCATTTCTCCATTTCTTCAGTATCATAGACATGATACCAACACAGAGCAGGATAAGCATGAGCATACCGGCAGAAGAGCTAACAATGGTGGTAACTATGATAAAGCTGGAGAGAGACAAAGAGAAAAAATGAGTAAAGCCTCCTCATTTAGACCCAGTAAACACTCCATGCAGGGACCCTGCCCAGCCTCTATATTGACCTATTTCAGTGTCTTCAGTCTAACTCTGCTCCAGTCCCCAAAGCCCAACTGCCTTCAGTCTATGGACATCAGATAGCCCCTTCTTCCATGGTTAATCCCTTAGGATCCTCCCCTCTTCCGTGGTTATTCCCTAGCATCCCCAATCTTACATGCTGCTTTCTTATCTACCTGAAGTTTCCATTAGGCATTAGACTCACGGTGGTATTGTTGTCTCCTAGAAGGAAAAAGAAAAGAAGGTGGAAGCCCATTTACCTCCCAAATAAGCATAGACAGTGTCTAAATCTTTCCTGAGGTCTAAAACCCTAGGATTCTTCTAATTATTTTAAGGGAAATGTATATTCATTGCCCGCCACATAGGAAGCTTCATCTAGATTGTCCACTAAAGTTTCTAGTACAAGTATCATCACTCGCCATTTTCAGATGTGAAAACTGAGACTCAGACATAAAATAACTTAGCTAAGTTCACACAATTAGTAAGGGGAAGAGCCAGGATCAGATCTCAAGATTTCTGGCTCCAAATAGAGCACCCTTTTCACTAGGGACAGAGGTACTGAGAGGGGGTTAGTGTCACCAATGACAAAGAGTCTCTAAGATGGTACAATTAGAAGGATGTAAGGTACAACTAGAAAGATGACAACAATTAGAAGGTATAGAAGGATGACTATGATTTAGGTAGGGTGTGAAAGGGCTTTAGCAGAGCAGTGGGAAAAGGATTGCATCATACTTTGCATAAAATAAATTGCTTAATAAATGACTTTGAATTGAATTGAAATAAATTTGTGTATGCAACATGCCCTCCAATTAAGTCATAAGCTCTACGAGAAGTGTCCTATTTTAGCTAATTTTTAGATTTCTCTCAGCATTCAACATGGTACACTACACACAGTAGGTGCTTACTAAATGCTTGTTGCATTGATTGGGAGGTTTGGAAGCACATAAAGATTTAAAGTTGACAAGAGTAGGAAGAAAGGTATGTGGGAGGCAGAACTACAACAAGCAAGGTGGGGCAAGCCACTTGGAGAAGTGCCGTCGGATCAATTTTGTGATACAAGACATCAAAAAAATACAGGATGTAATTATGATAAATTTAGCTGTGCAGGAGGGAGAATTAGTTATTATAGTGATTTCTTCAGTGCTGAATGAAAGTGTATGTTCGATTTTTTTTTGCCCTCTAAATTTTGATGCCCTGAGGAAAAGCCCTGATTACTGTACCCTAGTACATCTCCAGCAAGAGATGATGCCTGCTCCTGGTTATTATTGTGTAGGAAAGTCCGAAGATGGAGAGTCAGAGGTGAGAGTCTGATCTGCCACCAGGTCAGTACCAAGACCATAACTCACTGGGACAGGTTGTTAACACAGCAATAGTATTTACCCCGAGACCTCTGGGAGTGCATACAGCAAAAAAGCTTCCCTTAACAGCAATCTAATTTCCTTTTCTCCCCCTTTATAAAGCAGAGGTGAGCAATTGTAACCCTTGCAGTTGGGAGCTCCTTTCCAGAAAGAAGGAAAGGCAAGATTTCTGGTCCTTGGAATAGGGTCCTTGGAGACATGAGTTAGTTCAAAGGCCTTTGCCATAGTGGAGTGCAATGGAGAAGTTGCTGGGAAAGGAAGAAGCTATCTAAGATCGATCAGGAAATAATGACATCAGAAGATAAATACCTGTCTCCAGGCCTCAGGTGAACTGGGGCCTTTTGTTTCCTTACCAACTTTGAAAGTGCTGTTTCCCATACTTCCCCTTGGCCATTTTCCTGCCTCCCTGCTGAGACAACTGCCCAGTGACGCATACATTTCTGTGAGTAGAGAGAGGAGAGGAAGCCAGATAGTCCTTCCTAAACTAATTTACCGAATCAGTGGCATACCAATCAAATTAGCAAAGGAAGGAATACTTTATAGAGCTTCAAAGAAGGATCCCAATGACTTTATCTCAGCCTGAATTCGTCCCCCCTCCCCCACCCTCCAGAGAGCCATCCTTTATTTTACACACACACACACACACACACACACACACACACACACACACACACACGTTTTGGAAAAAAGAAAAAGAGTCAGCAAAACTGATTACTAATTTTTTAATGATGTCATATGGCAATAGCCTTTTAGTTAGTCTCCCTGCTTTCAATCTCTTACCCTCTGCCATCCATCTTCCCCATAGTAACCAAAGTGATATTCCTAAGGCCATACTGAGGTGATAAAATATGTCACTGCCCTGGTCACAAGCTTTGGCCACTGCCTATTGCCTCCGGAGCCAAATATAAAACTCCTATGCACGACATTCACAGTCCTTCATGTTGCAGTTCAAGCCTATCTTTCCTGACTTTTTTTTCCAATTACTTCCTTGAATCAGTGTTTTGTCTGTATTCTCAGTGACTGCATAGTTGTTAGCCATTTTTCAGTCATGTCTCTTCATGACCCCATTTGGAGTTTTCTTGGCAAAGATACTGGAATGGTTTGCCACTTCCTTCTCCAGATCATTTTACGGATGAAGAAACTGAGGTAAACAGGGTGAAATGACTTGCCCAGGGTCACACAGTCTGATTCCAAGCCTTGTACTCTATCTACTGCGCCACCTAGCTGCCATGCCTTGCACAGAGTGGGAGCTTAATTAATGCTTGTTTAACTGAACTGAATGGCTGGATGGGAGGGGAAATCATCCCAGCATGAAGCTAGCAGGGCCCTATTTGTGTTCTGGCCACAAGACTGTCAGCCCCTTAAAAAATGACTGTGTTTTTATCTTAATTTGTGCTTAGCAAATATTTAGTAGATTAATTTGGATTCAATTTAATTCAACAAGTATCTCCAATGTGGAGAGTCCAAGAGCCCCTTTTCTTAAAGGGCTCACATTCCCTTGAGAGACAGAGCATGGATACAGATGTATATAAGATAATCCTAAGAGGCAAAGATCATTGACAACTGAGGGGTCCAAAAAGGTGGTACCTTCAGTTCCAATGTAGGTGGCTCCTGATCATGAGAGAAGCTGAGGGATTCTTGGAGGCAGAGGTGAGTAGATCCTTCCAAGCATTGAGTTCAGCCTGTCCAAAAGCCGGATGTGTAAACTGGAAAGCTGCATTTAGGGAACAGCTTCTAGACTACTTTGACCTATAATACTTGAAGTCAATAAGTTAGAGATGATTATGTAGCATGATTCTGGATGACTGAAAGGGTAGTGACTCCCTCAGCATAAAGAGGAAGGTTTAGAGAGAGGAAATAATGAGTCCTGTTACAGACATGCTAAGTTTGAGATACCTGTGAGACATCTAAGCAGAAATGTCTAGCAAGCAGACTAAAGATATAGAGCAAGATTCATATGATAGAAATAGGTTTAGGAGCTATCTGCAGAGAAAGGATAAGTGTACCATAAGATCTCAAAGGCCATTGAGTTCAACCTCTCATTTTACACAAGAGGAAACTGAGGACTATGATCAACCCTTGTCTAGTAACCACCAGAGGTTCCTGACTACAAAGCTAGTGTGCTTTCTATTACACTATATTGTCATTAGAAGTTTGTAAGATAACCCAGTGCAACCAAAATTAGGAGGAAAGCAGAAAACTGGGAAAGAATTTTTGCAACTAGTGTCTGGGATAAAGGCCTCATTTCTAAAATATATAGAGAACTGAGTCAAAGTACAAGAATACAAGTCATTTCCCAATTGATATGAACAGGCAGTTTTCAGAGGAAGAAATTAAAGCTATCTATAGTCATATGAAAAAATGCTCTAAATCACTATTGATTAGAGAGATGCAAATCAAAATAACTCTGAGATACCACATAACACCTATCAGATTGGCAAACATGACAGAACAGGAAGATGATAAATGTTGGAGAGGATATGGGAGAGTTGGAACACTAATCCATTGTTGGTGGAGCTTTGGGCTGATCCAGTCATTCTGGAGAGCAATTTGGAACTATGCCCAAAGGGCTACAAAAATGTGCATATCTTTTGACACAGCAATATCCCTTCTAGGACTGTATGCCCAAGAGATCATAAAAATGGGAAAGAGTTCCACATGTACAAAAATATTTATAGCAGTCCTCTTTGTGGTGGCCAAAACTGGAAATCAAGGGGATGCCCATCAACTGGGGAAAGGCTGAATAAACTGTGGTATATAAATGCAATGGAATACTATTGTGCTATGAGAAACAATGAACAGGAAGACTTCAGAGAGGCCTGGAAAGACTTATATGATCTGATGCTGAGAGAAAGGAGCAGAGCCAGGAGAACTTTGTACACAGCAACAGCCACAGTTCGTGAGGATTTTTTCTGGTAGACTTAGACCTTCATTGCAATGCAAGGACTTAAAAAATTCTCAATGGTCTCTTAAGGCAAAATGCCTTCCACATCCAGAGAAAACTGTGGAATTCAATCATAGAATGTAGCAGATGATTTTCTTTTGTATTACATTTTGGTTTGTTTTATGATTTCTCCCATTCATTTTAACTCTTCTATGCAATATGACTAAGATGAAAATGTATTTAATAGGAATATATGAGTAGAACCTATATAAAATTGTATGCTGTCTCAAGGAAGGAGGGGGTAAAAGAGGGGGAGAGAGAGGGAAAAATCGAAGTTATATGGAAGAGATTGTAGAACACTGAAAACAAATAAAATAATAACAATAAATAAAAAAAGAAAAAAAAGAAGTTTATAAGAAAAGGGCAGCTAGGTGACTCAGTAGATACAAGGCCAGGCCTGGAGTCAAGAGGACCTGAGTTCAAATGTGACCTCAGATGCTTACTAGCTGTGTGATCCTGGGCAAGTCACTTAACCTGATTACAGAAGTTGTTGATAAGATCACTGAGAGAGAATTGAATGATGAGCCCAGGGAACCATATTTATGACGAGATTTAAAGGTTAAAGAGAACGTTGAGATAATCTAATCCAGGGGTAGGGAACCTGTGACCTCCAGGCCACACATGACATTCTAGGTCCATGGGTGTGGTCTTCTGACTGAATCCAAATTTTACAGAATAAATCCTTTTATTAAGGGGATTTGTTTTGTGAAGTTTGGATTCAGTCAAAGTTCTGAACTTGAGGACCTAGAGGGCCATGTGTGACCTTGAGAGTGAAGGTTCCCCACCCCTGGTCTAATCAAACTCCCTGGATTTATAAATGGGGAAACTGAGACAGAGAGAGGATGTAACTTTCCCATGGTCATACTAGTGATAGGAGTCATAATTAGTCTTAGTAGACTCAAGAGTCAAACCTAGGTTCTCCAACTCCATATCTGTTGCTTTGTCTACACTGCTAAACTGCCAAGGCTGGTCCTGTGCTCAGCCTGTCTTACCACCACATGTTGCGACGTCATTCTTCAGTGAAGCGTTGTTGGTTTGGAAGTCCTGAGCCTTAACACTGTGTGTACAATTCTTTTCCCTGCCAGCTGTGGTCTTTTCCCAGATGTCAAGGCTCTGAAGACAGTCAGTCCCCTCCATCCTACAGAGTAGGTGCTCTGAAGTGTTGAGTATTTGGTAGCAGATACACCACACAGGGGAATCTTCCATTCCCTTCTCTTCCATGGCTCCCAATGATCCAAGGGCACCTGCTGGAACAGAGAGAAACGTAGACCCTCAGAGCTTAGGGGCAGTCCAACTGGCCACCCCAAGCCAGAATTAATCAAGGAATCAGCCAGTAGTTGTTAAGCATCAATTATGGATAGATCTGGTCATGCCACTCAGAGATATGACTAGGAATTCTTGTGCCTGAGGCCAATTCAATTGAGAGAGAGCAGCAGGGTGGGGGACAGTCTGATCGCAGGTAGAGTTTTGCCAATGCTTTGGTACCAACAGAACTGACTGTTACAATATATCGCATGTCTGTGACTAATATGGAAATGTATTTTGCATGACTGCTCATGTATAACTTATATCAACTTGCTTGCCATCTCAGGTAGGGAGAAGAGAAGAGAGGGAGGGAGAGAATTTAGAACTCAAATTTTAAAAAAATATATTAAAATTGTTTTTACGTGAAATTGGAGAAAAAATAAAATGTTATTTAAAAATATATTTTATGTCTGGTTTGTATGGTTCTGACTAAAATATATACAATGAGTATGTTGGTTAATAGGACTTTAAAAACATGAATGAAAGGCATTTATTAACTGCAAATGATATTCTTGTTTTTTAGTAAATGAATTGAAATTGCTTCCTGGAGACATAGTAATTAGATGGCATAGTGGCCTGGAGTCAGGAAGACCTGAGTTTGAATCCTGACCCAGAAAATTATTTTCTGTATGACCTTGGGCAAGTCATTGTAGCACCAGACCTGGAGTCAGGAAGACCTGAGTTCAAATGTGACCTTCACACTCATTAATTGTCCGATCTTTGGCACATCACTTAACCTCTCTCTGTCTACATCAGTTTCTTCATCTGTAAATTGGAGGTAACACTAGCATCTACCTCTCAGGGTTATTGTGAAAATAAAATCAGATAATATTTGTAAAACACTTCACACTTCCCACCTTGCCTGGTACATAGTAAGTACTATGTAAATATTACCTGCTATTGTCATTGCTGTTTTTCTGTGAACCTCGGTTTCTTCATCTATAAAACTGAACAGATAACAGCCTCAACCTCATGGGGTTGAAATGAGGTTTGAGGATGAAAAAAGCCAGTGGTAGAAACTCTTTGCAAACCTTAAAGCATTGTGTAAATGCCATTTCTTTATCACGGGCAAGTTGTATATTAGGAGGCAGCTAGTTAGCCTAATGGATAGAGCAGGGGTGGGGAACCTGCAGCCTCAAGGCCACAGGTGACTCTCTAGGTCCTCAAGTGCAGTCCTTTGACTGAATCCAACCTTTCTGTGAACTTGAGATCTAGAGGGTCAGATGTGGCCTTGAAGTCGCCAGTTCCCCACCGCTGGGATAAAGTATTGGACTTCAAAGTCAGAAAGACCTGAGGTCAAATTCTACTTCAGATAATTTACAAGCTATGTGACCCTAGACAAGTCATTGAATGTCTGCCTCAGTTTCTTCAATTTTAAAATCAAGATATTGGACTCAGTGACCTCTAAGTTCCCTTACAGCTATACATCTGTGATCCAAGATCCAATCCCCTCATTTTACAGATGGGAAAACCAAGGTTGAGAGAGATTCAGCAACTTGCCCAAGGTCATACAACTAGTACTGAATTGGAAGTGGGATTCTTCCTGATTCCCAAGCCTGACACTTTCTGAGCCATCTGGCCTCTAAGGTTATTTCTAGCTCTAAATCTATGGTACTATTAAGTTCTTAAAGTAAAGGCTTTATTCTTTCTTCTCTGCAAGAATTTCTTCTCTACCACCAGGCCACTCCCCTTGGCAGTGGCTAAGTTATGTAGCATAAAAGAACTCTATTAGCCATTGGGTTCCTACCATGGTTTAACCCGCTTACCTGCACTGTCTGTTGTCTATTATTATCTTGCCTTATGAGACTAAGCCCCTGGAAAGATCTCTGTGTATTTCTGAAATTATGGTCATACACACTTTAGCCCAATTGAAGCACATTAATTCCTGGGACTCTACACAACAGCTTTCTGCCTTCTGAGTCTAGATCACCATCCAATCACTGCCCTACAATGCAACAGGATCATCACTGATGTGTGTCTGAGATGGGGTCTTTTCCACATGAAGAGGGAACCCTGGTGCTGGTATCCAAAGAGCTCTGATCCTGGAACCTTAGCTAGAACACTTCTGCTCCATCTTTGGGGTCATAGTCCTCCACCAGCCTTCAGGGGAACGGTCACCTTTCTCCACCCTCCCATGCACATACCCCAGCATATCAGAGACTACATTAGAGAGACCCACCTTGAGACCTGAAGGAGTCCGAAGCAGTTCAGTCCCATTTCTACACTTTGCTCATGACCAGTGCCTCCAGATACTGGCTGGCTACAAAGAATATCTTTTTTTTTTTAAATTCTTTAATCTGATTTAACAAACACTAAAAATAAATATTTCCATATGCGTTGTAGAAAAGGAGGGGAAACTGTAAATCTCTTATGGAGCACTCATTTTAACATATATCTTTCAATACAGCTAATGTGGTTGTGTTATTTCTCAGGATGTGGCCTGTCTTTCCTCCTTGGGCGTGAGGTTTAGTTTATCACATAATCATTTGTTTGGAGGTAGTTGCTGTTAAATGGAAAATGTAATATGCACAGGATAATCGGATTGATTCCTCTTTTCCTGTGGTCACAGAATGGAGTCCTAATTTAATTGGTAAACAATAATTAGACTATGAAATCAGGCAGAAGAGAGAGGAGTTTGTTGCCCAGAGAGTTGGGTCCAAAATCCTTCAGGAGTTTGGTGAGAAGGCAAACCCAGGGAGGACAGTACTATGAGGGTATCTCTGGGTGGTGGTATTAGGTGGCAAAGTGGGCCAGCAGAAGATCATGAGGCAAAGGACAGAGATGGGGGTTATGTGGGGAGAGAGTGTGTTGACATCCTGATACCCTCATCCTAGTTATAGCTCTAATGTCATTCACTCCTCAGCTCAAATATCTGCACATTTCCCATTGTCTACAAAACTCAAAGTCTTTTGCTCGACATTCATGACCTTCCACAATCTGACACCATCCTTCCTTTCCAATGTCTTCTTGTCTTTCTTCCCTCCATATTCTCCCCTCTTTACTCCACATTCTTGACAGACTGGTTTATCCCCCCAAACACACCTCATACAATTTCCTCTCCAGGTCACTGCTCACTTGTATTCCTAGAATGTCCTCTGCTTCCCTTTCCACTCCTAAACTGCTACCCATCCTTTAAATTAATTGTTCAAATGCTACCTCCTCTGTGATGCCTACCCTGATTGTCACTCCTACCCTGAACTTCACATAGCATTTTTTCTCTCTCTAATATTAGCATATCACATACTTTTGCATATTGTAATTATATATTATAATGCTACATATAAAACATATTGTATATAAAATATATATGGACAGATGGGTGATGCAGTGGATAGAGTGCCTGACCTGGAGTCAAGAAGACCTGAGTTCAAATCTGATCTCAGATACTTACTACTTGTGTGACCCTGGGCAAATCATTTAACCCTCTTTGCCTCAGTTTCTTCATCTGAAAAAATGAGCTGCAGAAAGAAATGGCAAACCACTCTAGTATCTTTGTCAAGAAAATCTCAAATGAGGACATGACTGAAATGACTGAACAATAACTATATATATATATATATATATATATATATATATAATGATAGTACATTAATATTAGTATATATAATTATATATTATAATTTAGCATATATTATTGTGCATTATAGTTATCCATGTTTAAGTTCTATCATTCTTTAATTTCCTTAAGGTCCAGACTCTGTAATGTCAATTGAAATTTTCCCAATGAATATTTATCCAGACCTCGTTATAGTTTTGTTAGAATGGGAAAAGAAAACATGGAACAGTATCATGGGTGCCTGAGGAAGAATCAGCTACTCAACAGTGTTTGAAAAGTCTAAATGCAGATGTAAACTTTAGCAGTTAATTTTTAAATGGCACTAAAATTTTTTTGAACACCTTCTAGTTAATAAGACCTACAATAGGGAGCTAGGTGAGCACCCAGCCTGGAGTCAGGAAGACTCATCTTCCTGAGTTTAAATCTGGCCTCAGACACTTAGTAACTGTGTGACCCTGGGCAAGTCTTGCTTCAGTTTCTTTTTTTCTATGAAATGAACTGGAAAAGGAAATGGCAAACCACTTCAGTATCTTTGCCAAGAAAACTCCAAGTGGGGTCACAGAGTCAGATACAACTGAAACTACTGAACAACAACGACTATGTGCAGATATTTTGCTAGGCTGTGGTGATACAAAGATAAGCTAAAAACTGATAAAAGTACATACTGATATAAGTATATACAAAATAAACACAGGTAATTTGGGGGAGGAGGGAGGAAAGGTTCTAGCATCTGAGAGGGTAAAGAAAGATTTCATGGAAGTGACAAGAATAGCTGAGGTAAAGAGGAAACGTACGCATGACATATGATCCATGGCACATGCACCGAGATGGGAGATGGGTTGCCATAGTGCCCCAGAGAGGCTAGTTGATCTGGATCAAAGAGTATGGAAGAGGGAATAATATCCAGGGAAGCTGGAAAGCTAAGTGAGGGTTAGATAAGCTAAACAGATGAGTTTGTATTTTACTCTGGAGGAAATGAGGACCCACTGGAGTTTACTGAGTAGTTCAGTGGAGACAATACGCAAGATTGGGCACCTAATTATATAAACAGGAATAGTGAAAGGGGTCAGGCATGACTCTGAGGTCATGAACTTGGGTAATGGGAAGAAGGGTGGTGCCCTGGACAGGGATAGAGAAGATCAGAAATGAGGGGAGTTTTAGGGGAAAGTAGATGAGTTCTGTTTTTGACATGTTGAGCTAAGTTACTTGTGAACATTCAGAGGTCATGTGGGAGGGAGAGGAGAGACAGAGACAGAGAGAAAGAGCAGAGGAGGAGGAGAAGAAGGAGCAGGAGGAGAAAGAGGAGGAGCAAAAGGAGAAGAAGAAGAAGAAGAAGGAGAAAAATAAGGGGGGGAGGAGGAAGGAAGAAGGGAAGTAAAAAGAGATTAGAAAGCAAAGACCCAGGACAGACCTTTGGTGAACACCCACAGTTAAGGGGTAAGATATAGGTGATGATCTAGCAAAAGAAACTGAGAAGGATCAGTCAGATAGGAGGAGAACCAGGAGATATAATTACCATGAAAACCAAAAGAGGTTTGGTTTTCTCTCTAGGAAAAGAGGTGATCAATAGTGTCACATATGGCAAAGAAGTCAAGAAGGATAAAGACTGAGAAAAAGACTTTTTGGATTTGTCGATAAAGAAATCAAAGGTAACTTTGCAGTGAGCACTTTCAGTTGAGTGATGAGGTTGGAAGTCAGATTGCAAAGTGCTAGAAAATGAGTGAAGGAAGAGGGAAGAGAGGTACTGAAAGAAGAACTTTTTTTTTAGGAACTTGACTGTGAAAGAGACAAAAGTATAGGGCAATAGCTTGAAGGAATGGTAGGGTCAAGCGAGGGTTGTTTAAGGGTAAGGGAGATGTAGGTAACTTTAAGGAAGCAGTAGATAAGGAGAGATGGAAGATGAGAGGGGAGAGGCTTAGGGGAGCAATCATATAGAGGAGGCAGGAGAGGACAGGACTAGGAGTGCTTGAAGAGAGGTTTTCCTTCGCAAGGAGAGGAAGGGTCATTTCATCCAAGAATGGAGCGAAGGAAGAGATAGTGGGGAGTGATATCAGGGGTGTGTAATGCTAGTGAGATTAAAGATCTTCCCCACCCATTAATGGGTCTGCCCATTAAGGGAAGTTTAATTAGGGGAGGCCCACACCTTTTGCTAATTTCTTTTTTTTTTTAATAAATTTATTTAACTTTTTACATTCATTTTCACAAGATTTTGGGTTCCAAAATTTTCTCCCCATTTG
>JAQQSK010003248.1:101535-140761 GCA_028658325.1 Potorous gilbertii
GACTGCAATTGCAGTTTCTTTATCCTAAATCAGACTGCTTGGAAAGCAAGGGGAGGTAGGAGACAGCAAGTAGAGTCCTGGGAATCTCTTTCATAATCCCAGAATCCACCTTTGGATTATTGCCTTCTCCCTCCCCCCCAAAAAAGAGGGAGAAAGGAGGGAAGACTAGAGAGAGGGAAGGAGGGAAAGGGGAAAGAGAAAAGAAGAAAGGGGGAAGGTCCAGCAGCCAGAGCATGCAATCAGGGAATTTGGGGATGGATGAGTCAGTCCTTGGTTCTGCAAGACACCTGATGAAGGACCCAGGACTAGAAAACCCAGTCTGCACAGTGAAGGTATGACCTTGATGAAACACCAAGAGGAAAGAAACACGTTTAAAATTCAGAGGGCTTCTGAGTGAGGCCTGCTGCTGCTAGATAGTGTTTCCATAAAAGGACCTCCACATATCCCCCATCATTCCAAAGGAGACCCCAAAATTTAGAGCAGTGGTTTGTAACCTGAGGTCCATTTTTTTGTATTTTGATAATTGTTTCAGCATAATGGACTCCCTTTGTAATTCCACATATATTTATTTATTGGAAAACATTAAATGTGAGAAAGGGTCCATAGGCTTAATCATACTGCCAAAGGAGCCCAAAAAAGGAACCCCTGGTTGAGAACCACCAGAAAAAAAATGAATGCACAGTACCTAGAAGGATGTTATGATGTAGCATGGTATTATGGAATTGATATCAGGAGAGACCTGGGTTCAAAACCTGCCTCAGATACTTGCTAACTACACAACTAGGGGCAACTTCCTTGAGCTCTAGGATCTTGTTTCTTCATCTATAAAATGAAGATAACCATGCTCAAAATTAATGACATCACAAGGCTCTTGCAAGCGAAAGAGCACTGACTCAAAGGTATGGGTTCCAATCCTGGCCCTATTTACTGTATAAACCTTGGCAAATTTGACCTGTCTGGATTTCAGTTTTCTCATTTGTGAGATGAGAGTGAAAGACTAAATCCCTTCAAAGGTACCTTCTAGATCCCTGATCCTATGACTCTGCTGCACTCTGGATAACACCCCTCCATCTCCAGCCCTTCCTATGTAAGAAAAGTGGAAAGCAGGTACAGAAATGCACCCAAGCGTCAGACTGGTTTTAAGCAAACAAAGCCAACCCCCTTCTCACTGGGAGCTTCCTCCAGCTCTGGGAAGTCCCTGGCTTGGTTTCTTCTCTCTGAAGGGGCCCCTCCCCACAAAAATCACACAAACCCCTTAAACCTGGTCGAGTAACAATGAGAGAATTTCAGAAACTTTTGTACCCAAGTGTTTAATGATTCGCCGATCACTACAGGCCAGATCAAACCATGTCTCTGAGCAAATGGAAACTCATCTGTCCATTCCCAGAATTAACCATAATTTTACCACAATGCAGCCTCAAGGCCAAAATAATTAAAAAGGCAAAGACTTTGCTTCTTGTTTTGTTTTCCCTACATATAACCATGCTTCTCTGGCCCTTCTTGCTCCTACCATTTTTCTCCTCAAACCCTCAATGGAAAATGGTAGATATTTTTTCCTTAAATAAAAATATATTTCAACGGGGTTGGTGGAGGGGGTGTAGAGAGGAGAAGGCAATGGAGAGGAAAGGAGGCAAAATTGTTTTTCTCCTTGGAGGAGGAAAAACAATGTTCCCCCCTCCCTTTTCCCTCCTCTCCCCTTCCCTCCCCTCTCTCATCTCATTGTCAAAAGGACCAATAACCCATTTATTTTAAAGGTCAACAACCTATGATGCTCCAAGAATTAGCCCAAAACACAGACCAGAGAAAAGGTTACACAATTAGATGTAGAACAGATTGAGTTAATTTTTTTCCATCAAGTTTACCAAGGCAGATAAGAGGAGCACTCAGAAGTGCATTAACAGCTGTACAGAGGCCAAAATATACTTGAGCCAGAACCTAGACTCAGAGGGCCTGTGTCCCAAGTACATATGAAAGCACCTGCTTTATTCACCTGGAAGTGGGAGGGGGAAGAAGGCCTGACACTAAATGATTTCCTACTTTTGTGACGCTGTGCTTCCATGGTCTTCAGAGTGTCTGCCCTCTCAGAGAATCTCAGAGATGAAAGACCCCTCCAAGGCCCATATCCTGCAGCAGCACCTCGGCCACACACCCCAGCACATCAATATCCAGCCTCCACTCAGAGCCCTCCAGAAAAGGGAACTGCCTGCCTTTAGAAACAGCTGATTTCACTTTAGGGTTGCCTTATTAGGAAGGTTCTCCTTCCTAGGTTAGGCTCAAGTGTGACCCATAGAATGTCCACTATTCATACTTAATTCTGTCCTCTTGGTCCAATTCAAACAAATCTAGTCCTTTCTCCACATCACTGCCTTTCAAATGCCTGAAGACAGTGACAGTCGGAGCTCTTGGTCAACAGAACCTGAGTAAAGGACAGTTGGCATGCAGTGCCTGGACTTAAGGATGAATTAAGGGTGGTCCTCTGCCCCCCACAGTGCCCAAAGGAAGAGAGAGTAGAGGTATCTATGGACCAAGCCTCCTTCAAGGTCTCTTATGGCATCTCCAAATAGAGCTTTCTCCATTTGAAAAATGGATACAATAGGCTGTCCTATGCAGAATGTCTACCTCCCTGTCAGACTCACCAAAGCCTTCTTCTCTTTTCTGAAATATCCCCAAATCCAACTTTGCTCCAGCCTCCTTTTCCCCTTTCTAGATAGAAAGTGTCCTTTCACTTCTCTCTGGATCTTTTCATATTCCAAAGTATGTGTGGAGAGATTACATGTGTGCAGTGTTGTTGTTGGAGGTAGGGAGAGGGCAGGGAAGATGGTGCCACAGTGGAAAGTAGAAAAGCTGTCTCACACAATAAAAAAATGTTAATAATCATTCTCTTTATATCACAGGCAGAGAGAACAGAATGAAGGAAGGATTCACATTACCTCCCAAGTCAACACAAGGTTGCTGGATCCGGTGAAGATTACTATAATTCTACAATGTTCTACCACCTCTCAGAGGTCCATACCAAGAGATCTGGTTATAGATGAGAGCATGTTATAAGATTTTTCTAATACTACCAGTAAACCTCCTTGGATAAGGGGAAGGGCTTATAACAGACCCACCTTAAACCAAATTATTTTAGATGGGTAGTTCATAACAGGAAAAGTTCCCATCTATTAAGGGCTCTTAATTCTCTGATGGGACATTAAGTGATACAGTGGATAGAGTGCCAGGTCTGGAGTTCAAATGTCACCTCAGATACTTACTAGCTATGTGACCCTAGGCAAGTCACTTAACCTTATTTGACTCAGTTTCTTCATATGTAAAAGGAGCTGGAGAAAGAAATGGCAAACCACTCCAGTATCTCTAGCAAGAAAACTCCAAATGGGGTCAGAAAGAGTCAAACTGAAAAGACTGAAAAAAAAACCGCTCTGATAGAGTTCATGCTTTCAATCCTTATGACAAAAAAAGAATGGACAAGTGACTATTCTTTCTTAGTTTCATTCCCCCCCACCTCTAATTTCTATGCCTGGGATTTTTTTTTTCTTATTCATTTTCCAACAGTTTGGCCACCTTTCTTGGAATCCCCCTTTATGGCAGAGGGTTGGGGGGGGGATCCCTACGGTTCTCTCTATAGCACCCTTCCAGATGGGTGGAAAGGAACTAAGTAAGCAGCACAGGGTATAATAGTACCCTGGACTGGGAGTCAGGAAGGCCTGAACTCAAAATCCTGCTTTAAGCACTTACTACCTGTGTGCACTTGGGCAAGATATTCCCTGTCTCAGACTCAGTTTCATTATCTGGAAAAAGGAAATAATAGTAACAATGCTCACCTCGGAGATAACCTGTGTAACAAACTACTTTGCAAACCTCAAAGCACTATATAAAGGCTAGCTACTGCTACAAAGGGATTTAGTCTACTGGTGGAAAACCTGTCTCCCCGCTCCCTCCCTGCCACCCTGATGCCTTGCTGGGCATGCTGGTGCAGTTGGAGACAATCCTCTGCTTGTCCTAAGTACTTGGATCTTGCACGAAGATAAAATCAAACTAAGTCTCCCCCCTGACTAGTGTTTTGCTTTTCTAGATTGCACTGCAATGGCCCCTGTTGTTTCAAGATGGCTCTGTTTCTAATCAGGAAATTAAATCAATAGATCATGACACTGCTGTTAAAGCTCTCTGTCATTTCCCCTGCCAGCTGACAGCTCTTTTCCTCATCCTCAAATCCCATACACCTTCACCCCATCCTCATTTTTGGCCAGACAGTACAATGGGAGCCAAGGCATCTGATTCAGAGGCAGGCATCAACGTGCCAAACCATATTGCATGTCTATATCAGGGCTTCCTTGGGGACAATGATCTAACAGCTTTTGTGATTAAGATTGCCATTTCCAAAAGAACATCACCTTTTTTTCTTCCCCTGGTCAGCTGCTTGATAACACAAGCAAGCTGGGAGACATAGGCTTCCTATGTCGATGAGAAGCCCGCTCAGCAATGCTAAACATGCTAGTATGTGTGAAAGAGAAGGTAGGAGCTGTTCCCAGCTGCTGCATTCAAGATAATACATGACTGCTAATAAGTCATTTACTTCTTTGTGCTTTTTTTCCATGAATACATACATACTCAAGAAGAAAATGCTGAATTGAGGAGATAATCAACATTTTGATGTCAGAGGATACAGAAATCATCTGGACAAGAAGCATGCTGGGCAATGCATGAGGCAGAGTCAGCATTGATGGAAGATCACACAAGTGTCCAAAAGCAAAGTAAAATGGACAGTAGAGGCAATTATCTGAATGATTCAAGACAAAAATAGCTCACCCTGTTGGAAAGGGCGAGAGAAGAGCCAAGAGGTGGTTCACACTAGTCAACTTTCCTATTTCACTCTGGAGAGAGATTATTTCCTCCCTGCATTTTCCAAGTAATGGCCATGGTTTTCCACTAGGCATTGCTAGTTAGGATCCTATGTTCTACAAGGATGCTGTCACAACCATCCATATGATTGATCTATTTGCTGAACCTGAATGACAGAAAAAAAAACACTAGAGCTAAAGGAGATATGGGCCCAATGATTGACTGTGTTTTCTTGGGCAAGTACAGCCCTCCATTCCCATGAAAGTTCCTTTCAGTTCTAACATCCTACAATTCTACTCTGTGATCAACACTGCTGGTACCAAGAGGGGACATAAATGAAATACTTTATACAGTTTATGACATAACAAGTTTGGCATAAATCTTTTGGGAGGAAATAATATCTACACCTGAAGCTCCTGTGGTAAAGAGAAATGGAATACATCACTTCTAACTAACTTCTGCAAAGTTTCTCAACTTGCTGTTCCCAGAAACAAGGGATAAAATCAACCAAATCAAATTGGTTAGGATGGCTATAAAGTACTTCATCCCTACATGACGCAGAGATTTATTTTTTCAATTTTCTTTTTTAATTTTCAAGGCCACAATCATCAGTCAACCCAAACAATTCAATATACAAAAAAAAGAAAAAGAAAGGAGAGGTGATAAATTAATGCAGTAGAACAAGGTATTCAGCTTCAGGTTTGGCCAGGGTGTTTTGCCCAGCTATGCAATTGGATTACAAGGGAGAGTTTCAAAGGGAAGGAAGTAAATTATTGTATAAGTATAAAGATGAAAAAAAATCTTTACTTAGTACAATAGCTCCATCATTCAACATCATTCATGGAAAGGGGTCATTTCATAGGAAAATTGTGTTCCTTGATGCTAAGAAAAGTCCTTAACTGATGAGCATTTTTGTCTCACTTTCATATAATTACTCCATCTTGCTATCTGTCAGATCATTTCCATCATTTCTTACTATTATTTTAATCAGTTTTCAGTACCTAGCCTATAACTGGCCTCTAAAGAGATGAGCCATGCTCTTTTTTGTGTACAGGTCAGCTTAATTTCCTTGAGTCCTTTTGTATGTGTTTGGCATTTTTCTCTCCTCCACTTCTGCTGTTTTCCCTCTCAATATATTTGAATGCCTTTTAACCATCTATCTACTTCTTAGCCTCACAAAAGTTAATTCTTGAAATCTGGCTTGTCAAAACTTAATCAAGATGAACCTGAGAAAATAATAATCAGGCATGTGCTTCTTTTAAAAAATACAAGTTTATTACACACATACACGTATATATGTATCTGTGTATTATATATATAATATATATTTATATATTATATATATTTATATATATTATATATAATATATATATTATATATAATATATATTATATATATAATATATTTATATATATTATATATATATATACACACATATACATACATGTATAAACACTGACAATGTTGCCTGGTATATGTCCTTGGGAAGGTCTGCTTTAATTACAAACTATTTTTATCTATTTTCACACTCATCGTATAGAACTGTTAATACAACAGGGAAAGAAGTACAGCTAAATTTTGTGAGCTGAGAGGAAAGAGATGCCACCATATGAAATTAGAGTTCACCTGAATTTCTTCTCATGCCAGGGCTACCAGCAATAAATATAACTAAAAGGAAGCGACGCAATGATTGCTAGTAGATTTGAGACCAGCCACTTAGAATTTTATAAGTTTAGAACATCCAAAACAAGGCAGAAGAGCGAAGAAATCAGGTAGGATGATGCAATAAAGTAGAAAAGTCTTGGAGTTTCTAAATGTCTAATCTCTTGCATTTTGTCAGCACTTTGTGTGCAGGTACCATCTGATACAAGGAGATAATCTACTTGGTTTGAGTTCTTTGGAATTTCCATTTTGGGGTTGCATGGTCATGCTACCCCATTGATCTAGAATGACCATGTCAATAGATCTGTTAGATAGAGCTGCTAAAGCTCTCTGTCATTTCAGTAGAACCTGGTAGAGACCACTCTCTCCTTTAAAGGTGTGCCCACTATATGTTGGGAGCATGATGATAACATTTTTTTTTCTAAAAAGCTATGGAATAAAATGCTTAAATAGGTAAAAAACATGCCTCTTGTAAACTCTACAATATTCATATGCCTAACAATATCCTTTTATCATTAGTGCAAAGCTAAATTTCTACCTGGACTCAGAGGAAATTATCACAAACAATTACAAACATCTGAATGATGAGACTTCTCTGTTTCTTGCATTCTTGAATTCGAATACTATTCAACATAAAGATTTCTCATTTTAAACAACATGAACATTATCCTTTATTCTAGGCTAATCCTTCCCAGGATAGAATGTCTCAACCCAAACTCCACTAAATCTACTGGCCATTTCCACAGATAGAATGCTTAGCGTAAAATGCTTAGTATCTGCGGGAGCCCAGTGGTAGCAGGGGTGTTATCACCTGATATTCTCAGGTACTGAGAGAAATGAATATTAAAAGAAAAGTCCTGTCTGCTCAAAACAAGCCACAGGAATGCTACACCTATAAAGACAGAGTATAGAAATAAAAAGGCCTGTAATTTACAGGAAAAAAAATATATGTGGTCATCCTCTTCATAACAACTCCTAGTGGGTTCTCCAGTCCATTTTCTCTATATTGACAAAAAAAAATTTTAACAACCTGAACTCCTATGAGAGGCCTCTTTTTGTCTCTGAAAACAGAATTTGCTTTTGTATATAAATAGAATTCAGTAGAATGGAAATAAAGTCTGTGAATTAAAAAGAAAATTGTATACAGGTCATTTTCCATGGTACCTGCTACTAACTCAAGTATTCAAGCAAAGGCTAGATGGCCAATTTCGGGGGATGCTATAGAAAGAAATTTATCTTCAGGTAGGAGTTGAAATAGAAGACTTCTCAGGTCCCTTCCAACTCTGAAGTTCTGTGATGCTTCAAACTTTAGAGGCATGAACTGGGATATCAGTGAGGGTCTGCTTTAGAAAGGCCCCCTGATTTGCAAAGATAAAATTTCTTCTTTTCCTTCCTGCTTTGTTACTTGGGTGCCCTATTTAAAGAAGGACTGGGGCGGAGTAGAATTTGTCAACTATGAGACATCTAGAACTGAAAGGATTATCCACTCTGAGGTGCCATCCAGAGTCAGGGCGGAGCCACCAGAGTTTTGCCCAAGGGCAGATAATCTAGAGGGTACCAAGAACACCACCTTTTCCTGCCTGTCCTTCCCCTATGGTGATGGCAGCCTTCTCCTAGAGGCTATTGCTACCTGCGTTAGCCCCACCTCAAGTGAAGCTACATCACAAGTTCTGCACCCTCTATACCCTACTACCACTTAATAGAGTGACGTTCCCAAAATAACATAAGCTCCTTGAAAAAAAGGACTTTTCTTCTGTCTTTTTTATCATCTGGCACATTGTAAATACTTAATAAATAGTTGTTTGTTCTGGAAGTAAAAATGACTAGTTATAACCCTGGTGCATAGAGGAGCTAAGCATCCCTCACTTTTGGACATCTCTAAGGGATTTCATGTTTTAGAAACAATGATCCCAGATTGGTCAACCTGAATCAGTGTGACAGAAGTGCTATCTCAATAAAAAAAAATTGGCCCATAAGAATCATGTGGAAAAAAGGCTTGATATCAAAAACAGTTAGCAGTCCACCTTTCAATCTGTGATTTTTAGCATTCTTTCTTCATCTCAATATTCATCTTCAACTTTTTGCTCCACCCCCCCACCCACCCATCTACCACTCCCACCATCTTGAAAAGCAAAAGTCAACATACTCGTCAAAGAGACATGTGAACTAACCAATCAGTGGCTCTAAAGTCTCTATCCCCTCCCCAAAAAGAATTCTAGAATGATTCAAAATAGAGGTAGAGTCAGGTCTCCAGGGTAACAGACCACTGTACTACCTTAAATAATCAGATCAGTGATAGAAGGGTTGACAACATGGTTCCTCATCAGGAAACCAAGAACTCAAGTGGCTACAGTATATCTCATTGTGAGACAAGGTTAAGAAGACCATTCCTAAGATATGGAGTAGTGATTCCCAATTCCCTTCCCAGCCAGTCACCCTAAAACTCAACAAGTTAATAAATCCACCAAATAATTTCAACTTTCCAGATGTCTAAGAATGAAGGTACCATGTTTGTGGTAGAAGACAGCAAGGAAGAGCAAAAGAAAACTGAGAACTACTGTTATGGGGGGAAAAAAGAAAGCAATAAGACAATCTCTTGGCTGGAGGCAGGAGAAAGGCCCAGAAATAATAAAGTATCTATGAAGTGCCTACTATGTGATCCAGAGGCAGCTAGGTGGTGCCCAGCACAGAGCACCTGACCTGGAATCAGGAAGACGAGTTCAAACTTGGTCTCAAACACTAGCTGTGTGATCGTGGGCAAGTCACTTAACCCTGTTTGCCTCAGTTGCCCCATATGTAAAATGAGCTGGAGAAGGAAATGACCAACCACTCCAGCATCTTTGCTAATAAAAGCCCACATAAGATCATGGAGAGTTAGACAGGACTGAAATGAATGAACAATAACATGTGATCCAGATTCCTCCAGACCTAGACTCCAGTGATGCCTCCTGTTCAAGGTATGGATAGATGGTATAAGCACAAGAGCAGCCTACCTACTTCTCTAATTTTCTTTGGTTCAGATCCCAGTTCTGTCATCTACTATCTGTGTGACCTTGGACACACCACTTAGAATATCTGGGCACTGTTTTCTTATCTCTAAAATGAAAGTTTATTAAGAAATTACTTCCAAGGTCTCATCTTTATCTAAATCTGATCCACTGCCCAATGATTTTCCAAAACTCACCTTCCTGTCACCTTCTAACCCTGGCATTTTCAGAAGATACACCGCGCAGCTGCCAAGTCACCCACTCTCTGCACCCTGTTTCTCATTCCTCCAGGAAGCTTAGAGGGGCCACTTTTCCTACTCCAAGCTAAAGCAGATGAGGTGTCAACAGTATCACTTTGTGGATACTGCCTCTTCAGAGTCAAACAAGTTGGAGATCAGAAAAGTACAGTAGCGTCAGTAACAGAAATCAATAAATTTAGGCCACTCAAAACAACCCGCAGCTGCCTCCTTCTCTCAGATTTACAGTTTCAGAAAGAACCAAAGAATGGATCAAATGTTTATTAACTATCTTCTATGTGCCTTGCATTGTGCTAAGCACTTCACAATTATTAGCCCATTTGATTTCCAACAACACCCCTCAGGCAGGGATGTTATCATCCCCATTTTATAGATGAGGAAACTGAAGCAAACAGAAGTCGAGTGACTTGTGTTCGTAAGTGAGGCTGGATTTGAACTTGGGTCAAAACCCAGCACTACACTACCAGCTGCCTAGAAAGGCTCATTAATATCCCTGTTCCACAGAGCTCGAAGCTGGGGTAACTAATCCTAAATAACAATTCTAATGTGCAAAGCAGCTTCCTTTCTGATTTTCTTCCTCCATAAACAAGGTGTGTATACACATAGATTTGCATATACAAACATGCAATGGGTGTATACATGCCATGTACATGTGTATGTATATTATTAGGCATTTTCTTCTTATGCTTTGCAAATTGTTTTCTATTAATTTATGTCAGCTAGGTAGTGCAGTGGATAAAGTGTCAGACTTACTGTCAAGAGCACTTGTGTTCAAACTCCTGACCCCATCTCCATCCCAATGGGTATTTGCAGCTCACACTCAAACACCATCCAGTGCTTCTTCCCAGTGATTGCCATAAACGGTTGGCAATTTGTGACCTCCCCACCCCCTACTTTCACCCTCTCCTTAGGCCTGAGACCAAAAAGGGAATGAACTACAGAATTCATAGGTGTCTGTTTAGGTAGAGGAAAGTAGACCTGAAGCAACATTCTTCTTTGTGCTTACTTCTTACATATGTATTCTCAAGGTGTCACCCTGGTTTATGATAAGTGTTTTATGATCTTGAAAACCACATTCAGGCTCACTCAAATGATAACATTAAAAAAAAAAAGAAGCAGTTAGGGTAGGGAGGAGTACTGGACTTAAAGTCCAGGAAGATGTAGATGCTAGTCACCCAAGCAGTCCACTGATGCAGTCCCACTATAGACACAGCCTAGCTGGGTGCCCGTAGGTAAATCACTTAAGCTCTCAGCACCCCCAGGTAACTCTCTGAAACCAAAAATTGCAGAGCAGGTGAGCAGGGGTTATTCTACATTGGTAGAGCACGTTTCTTCATCAGCACTTCTAGGGAACTCATTGAAATTATCATTGAAATTACAGCTATAGATAGATTGATAGATAGATAGACAAGAAGAGAGGTGAATAAAATTAAATTAAAATTTAAGGTTATGTCACATTTGGAAAATTACTGGAAAGAATCAAGTTCTACAAAATGGAAATTCATATCTAAATAGCTAGTACTCATACAGAGTTTTAAGATGTGCTTAAGTTAACTCATGTGATCCTTACAGCAACCTTGAAAAGTAGGTACTGTTACTCTCACCATTTTCTAGAAAAGGATACTGAAGCTGAGAGACATTAAAGGATTTGTGCAGTATCACACAGCTACAAAGTATCTGAGGCAGGATTCGAACACATCTTCCCACCCTTAAGTCTGACTCTCTATTGACTATACCAAGCTGACATAAATTCATAAAAATAATTCGCAAAACACAAAAAGAAAATGCCTAACAGAATACATACATTTGCACATGATATGTTTATATACATAGTATGTTTATATACTTTTTATCACACCATTTCACCATTTTTACCTATCTCAAAAGTCCTATGGTGACAGGCAAGTGATAAAGTGGCAGGTGCTGATACACCAGGATCTGTAGTCTCAACCTGGTACACAGGTGGCCCAGGCCATAGTGGCATCTTCTTCCTAGAAGCAGTGGTGGTATTTGGCAGCCCCCTGGGTATCTTAGCAGCCTTTTAAGGATCACACTGCTCACCTCCTAGTGTGAGGAAGGAGCTAGAAAAGGTGCCCTAAAAATTGTCTACTTAACCAACCCTGGCCTGATTACTGCAGTCAAAACACAAAAACATGTACAAAAACTTCTAAAAAAAATGATTCTTCTCACCATTAGTACATGGAATGTGTAGGGGTGGCTAGGTAGTGCAGTGGATAGAGCACTAGTGCAGAAGTTAAGAGGACCTGAGTTCAAGTCTCACTTCAGACACTTGACACTCACAGCTGTGTGACCTTGGGCAAGTCACTTAACCCCAATTACCTCATCCTGGGTCATCTCCAGTCATCCTGATGAATATCTGGTCACTGGATTCAGATGACTCTGGAGGAGAAGTGAGGCTGGTGATCTGCACAGCCCTCCCTCACTCAAAACCAAGTCAAGTGCAAGTCATGTCATCATTTCTCTGACGGCATGGTCTTCTTTGGCAATGAAGAATGAACACACATGGAATTTGTGCCCATTTAGAGACAACACAAAATCCAGTAAAACTGAAAGAAGAACAGCTCTTGTTGCAAGAGAACTCAGCAAGTATTTCATACAAATAATAGCCCTGACTGAAACAAGATTGGCAAATGAAGACCAGGTTACTGAAGTCAGAGCTGCATACACATTTTTGTGGAGTGGCTGCAGTGAAGGGGAGAACTATTAAGCTAGTGTAGGTTTTGCAATTAAAACTAATCTTGTCAACAAACTTGTATGTAGACCAAAAGGAATGAATGACAAGTTCACAACAATGTGATTGCCACTTGCAGGAAAATGCCATGTCACCATCATTAGTGCCTATGCTTCCACCATGAAGAACCCTGATGACATGAAAGGAAAATTTTAGGAAGACCAAGAGACCTTTATCATCAATGTGCCAAAAGAGAACAAGCCTATAATTCGGGGTGACTTTCAGACTACCAGACATGTCAGGGAGTCTTGGGGAAGAATGGAGTGGGAAACAGCAATAGCAATGGTCACTTACTACTGAACACTTGTACATCTCATGACCTCATCCCCAATACTGTCTTCTGTTCACCTTCACTCGAGAAAAATTCATGGATGTACCCTCACAGCAAATGTTGGTATTTAATAGACTATGTAATAAGGAGAAAAGACAGACAAGATCAATGAAGGCAATGTGTGGTGCACAGTGCTGGGCTGATCACAGATTTATCCTCTCCAAGCTACATATTTGCGTTCAACAAAAGTGGGAGCCCCAAGGCAAAATGAGTACCAGAAGAATTAATGTCAACAGATGAGAGAGATTCTCTGAGCAGGAACAGTTAACTAGGAGGGAAAGTTGAGCCAACATACAGTTGGCAACAGTGAAGCAGAAAAGAAGTGGGTAGTTTTCAGAGATTTGGTATATAGCCCTGCATTCACTTATCTGGGTCAGAAAATTTGCAAACCTCAACGATGGTTTGAAGAAAATAATGGGGAAATTCAGAAGCTGCTAAACGAAAAATGAGAACTCCACAGGGTTTACCAGCAGAATAGTTCATCCATCTCTAAGAACGTAGTGTTTAATTACATCAAAAGTAAAATATGAGTGAAGCTTAGAGAGATGCTGGATTCTTTGCTCAGTGACAAAGCAGGTAAAATTCAGTTTTACCTTGACAGTAATGATTTAAAGTCCTTTAATGATGCCCTGAAGTCTATTTATGAGCCAAAGACCTACAGTGCATTTCAACTACTCGGTGCTGATGGAGCCGCATTGAGTAGTGATAAGGACATGATCCTAGAAAAAAGGACTGAACACTTCCCAATGGACCATCATCTTTCAATGCTGAGGCCATTAACTGTTTACCCCAGATTGAAGTCAATCTCTCCCTAGATGAACTTCCAACTGAAGAAGAGATTCTGAATGCCATCAGGCTCCGTTCATGTGGCAAAGCACCTGGTACTTCAATTTCATGATGACATGCTTGCCTGGGTTCTGGATAATGGACAATGCTCTTGTGCTTTCCCAGTCGCCAATGGCACATGCTCCCAAGTTTTATAACATGATGTTTTCAGTCATGTTGTCAAACACTTTCAATGAGGACAAACATAGCATTAAGGTCAGCTACGGCACTGATGGTAAATTCTTCAACTTGAAAAAGCTACACACCAAGACTAAAGTATAGGGAGAACATGATTTTTTGTTTGCAAATGACTGTACATTCAAGGCAGCCTCTGAAGCTGAGATGTAGAAAAGTATGGAACATGTTTTTCTGCTGCTTATGCTAATTTTGGCATAACAATTAACACCAAGAAAACACAGGTGCTCCATCAGCCACCACCACACCATCCATACGTGGAGCCATCAGTTACAACAAATGGAGAAGTTTTGAATGCTGTGGATAAATTCATTTACTTTGGCAGTGTATTTTCCAGGGATGTACACATAGAGAAGGTTGACATACGCATTGCCAGAACTAGCTCAGTGTTTAGGAAGCTCTGAAGGGAAGTGTGGGAAAAAAGAGGTACTAGACTGATTCCCAAACTGAAGGTCTACAGAGCCATTGTGCTGACCTCATTGTTGTATGCCTGTGAAACTGGACAGTCTACCAGCACCATGCCAGGAAACTTAATCACTTCCATTTGAATTGTCTTAGGAGGATTCTGAAGATTGCCTACCAGGATAAGATACCAGAAACTGAGGTCCTTTCTCAAACCAAACTGCCAAGCATTCAAACTCTACTTCAGAGAGAGCAATTACAATGGGTTGACCACATTGTTCAAATACCAAATATATGCTTGCCTTAAAGACTATTTTATAGAGAACTCACAGAAGGCAAGCACTCACATGGTGGGCAGAAGAAGTAATACAAGGACACTCTCAAGGTCTCTCTTAAGAACTTTGAAATTGATTGTGTGACATGATAGACCCTGGCACAGGACTGCCCAGCATGGTGTGCCCTCATCAGAGAAGGTGCTGTGATCTAAGAGCAAAGCAAAATTGAAATAACTCAAAAAAGAAATGTGAGATGCATAAAGTTAGAGAATCCACCCCAAATGTTCATATGAACTATTTGTGCCCAACCTGTGGAAGAACATTAAGAGCTTATATTGGTCTGATCAGCCACAGTCAGACACACTATAACTTGATTCTAACAAAGTGATGTCATTTTGGTCCTCTTCAAGAACAAATGACAACAATCAACCAGCTGTTTACATAATTTTGTTCTTGTTGATCAGTCATTTCAGTCATGATCAACTCTTTGTGACCCCATTAGGAGTTTTCTTGCAAAGATACTGTAGTGGTTTGCCATTTCTTTCTCCATCTTATTTTACAGATGATGAAACTGAGGCAAACAAGGTTAAGTGACTTGCCCAAGGTTACACAGCTGCTAAGTGTCTGAGGCCAGATTTGAACTCAGGAAAATGAGTCTTCCTGACTGCAGCTCTAACATCTGTGTCACCTTTGGTCCACCTTTGAACTCAGGTCTTCCTGACAGCAGTCTTAGTGTTGTATCCACTGTGACACCTAACTACATGTTTGTGTGTGTGTGTGTGTATGCACACCTTACCATTAGTACTGCAACTGCATTTCTGATATATGAGTTCAATCCCTATTAAAATATGAAGACAGAAAGGGGTTATCAATTTTTGTATTTATATTCCCAGCACTTAACCCAAGAGTTGGTACTTAGAAAGCCTTAATAAATGCTTTTTTAATTTATTCATTCATTTTTTTAATGACATAGGGAGTTTCCTGTTGAATCTTAAAGTCATAATCCACTTTGATATCTCCTAGAGTTTGTGGTATGAATCATATTGGAAACTGAAAACCAACACAATACAAATCTCATTTTCTTAAATCTGATCTTGTTGAATGTTAGTTGAATCAATGATGCTTAGATTCTTTGAAAATGTTTATTCATCTTCAGTCCTTCAAGGCGCTGTCATTTTTCTCATTTTGAGTACTTCCTCCACCAACACAAACTGCAACTCCTCTAAGCCTTGGCAGAAAGATGTTATTTGGGATTGTTTTGCTCCACCCGCCTCAGAAATCATCGACTATCCAAATCCAAATCCAACTATCCAAATCTCTGGGTAATTAGTGCTTTAAGCAGGCAAATCTTGAGGTGACAGGTATCTACTTCAAGAGTATTTTCTAAGCCTGTCCCACTTGGTAGAACTTGCTAGAGCTTGTACTTCATGTCAGTCTTCAAAAAGCCAGGGTCACCTCTATGCATACCATAGGGAATCCCTGGAAAAACATTTTAAATTCTCTAAGCTTTATTTAAAACACTTCAAAATCAGTTTGACACATACACCATTCCAGTGTTCACTTAATAACAACAATCCAATCTGTCAATTAGTTTTCACTCTACCACATTCTTCTACTTTGTTGGTCGGTAAACTGGGTAAACTTGATGTTTCAACTACACACTACCAAGTCAGTCAGTCTATCAGTGTTTCTTGAACACCTGCCATGCACAAGGCACTTTTTCAGGCACTACAAGGGAATATCAACACTTACAATACATGGTTATTGCTCTCTGTAACATAAAATCTTAACATTTTGTGTCACGTACCCCTTTGGCAGTCTGATTCTTCTCGAAATGGTTTTAAATTCATCCCATGCCTGGAATGCTCTCCCTGAGCTGTTCAACTCTACTTCAACCCTAAAGACTCACTTCCTTTAAATCTCATCTAAAATCCCATCTTTTATAAAAGCCTTTTTCAACCCCTCTTAATTCTAGTGCCTTCCTCCTATTAATTACTTCTCATTGTATTATCTCCTGTACAGTTACTTGTTTCTTTATTGTCTCCTTCATTAGACTCCTTCTGAAGGTAGGAACTGTCTTTTGCCTCTTTTTCTATCCCCACTGCTTAGTACAATACCTAGCACACAGTAGACACTTACTAAATATTTATTGATGAATTGATTGAAATGCATAAAATAAAATTCACAAGCTCACAAAGAAAACCAATTACACTGAAATTTTTTAAAAGGTCATAGACACCAGCTTAAGTATCCCTGCTCTCTAAAATCTCCCTCCATTCAAGAAATATTTAAGTGGTTCATTTTACAGATGAGAAAACGGAGACCCAAAGAGATCACGGGACTTAACAAAGATTTTACAAATAGCAAATTTGTGTCCAAATTCAAACTCTGTTCTCCTGACTCCAACAACCAGGGTATTTTCATTATATTATTTCAACTATTCCTCACTGTTTCTCATGCATCACTCTTACAGGCATGATATCTTCTAGCTATGTGGCTCTCTTCACAGGGGAGGAAGAGAAGAATGTTGAGGACCGAGAATCCCTTACTGATACTTTGAAAAATCCCTCATTTCTTCCCAAATCCCTAAAAGAACACTACTTTGCTCTCTGGCAAGTCAATCAACCTCTCCTGAACGATGCCCAGTTGGAATATCTACTAAGTCCCAAAACTTTCCAGGCAGCAAAGAACTCAGAGTTGACTTCATCCGTACTTTTAGAAATTCAAATCCTCTTCTACAATTGCTCTAGGGTCTTCTTTTTCCAGCTGCAGCAGAGATCCAATTGCTTAATCTCCGTAATTACAGTAGTGCTTTACTGAGTCAATGTCCTGGATCACAGAAGACTGAACGAAAACAATTGTGCAGGGAATCCCTTTAAAAAACATAAATCCTAATAGTTGTGTGTATTTATATAGCACTTAAATGTATTATTTTATTTGATTCTTCTAGGAACCTTCTGAGATGAGTATTATTGCCCCCATTTCACAGATGAGGAAACCAAGGCTTAGTTAGTTATAATCTATCCACGATCACAGAACTAGTAAATATCAAAGGTGGGATCTTTAATATAGATTTCTCCCGACTATAAGTGAAGCATTCTTTCTACTATACCATACTGTTCTCAAAGTAAAAAAGCACGTATTAGTCCTTGAAGATAATCTTCCAAATCCTAGGAATTAACTTCCTACTGTTCTAAATCCAGATCAAAGGAGAGAGGGAGGGGGGAGAGAGGGGGGGGGGAGAGAGAGAGAGAGAGAGAGAGAGAGAGAGAGAGAGAGAGAGAGAGAGAGAGAGAGATCACATCTGTAGAAACAGAGCGTTGGAGTAAATGATCTCTCTTTACTTGAAATGCCTGATCTAAGGAAATGGGTTTGAGGTTTGTTGCTTGATTCCTGAAAACCTTGTGATTTCATATAAGGGCAATAATCTCCTAGAGGGAAATATAGGAGAAAAAGAAGAGAACCAAACTGTGATCTCTCTTTCTGCAGACACTCAAGGCTCATCTTTCTTTAAAAACACTGCCCGTCACCCTCCTCACTCAGCCTCCAAACTCTCACAAATCAATTAGTTGACATGTTAAAGTTTCCCTTCATTAATAGTCCACTTAGCATTTCACAGCACTAACGTAGATCCTGCTACAGATACTCTATCCCCTTCCTCAGGAAGCCTGGAGAAGCATGTGTTGAGTAATATACCATGAGAGTGAAAGCTCTTCAATTACCAATTGATCTTAATAATTCATAAAGTTATCATCTGTTGTACCACCAAGCCGATGCTGCATTACACAAAGAATTGGCACCTGCACACAAAGCCATTCACTATTGATGGCAAAAACAAAGCAACTGATGATGTCTGCCAAAATCCAATGGGACCTGGCTCCAAATCCTCTATGTGGGACAAAGCAAATTAGACTCCACACTCAATGGACATGATTGTTGTTCCCCATACATAGTCGTCCATCTCCCACCTCCACGCCTTAGCACAAACTCTTCTCCATGTTCAAAATGTCCAAATTCCTAACTTTCACCTCTTGGTATCCCTAGTTCCCTACAAGGTTCACTTCATGTGATACTTCCTACATTGTACCAACAATGCCCTGCTCAGCTGTCATACCTACATCTTTTATTTGTTCATTCCATATCCCTTTGTTAACAGTCTACTGTATGTAACACCCCAAGTTAGGTGCCAAAAGATATAAATAAGATAGATGGATCTTTCTTACCTGTCCTATGGGCACAATGAACAGACAGAATGCTGGAGTGAGGGTAGACTTAAATTCAAATCCAGCATCAGACACCTATAAGTTGTGTTACCCTGAGTAAATCACTTAACTTGTGTGTCTCAGTTCCTTCATCTGTAAAATGAGGGTGATAATAGCATCTCCCTCTCATATGTTGTGAGGACAAAATGAGATAATATTTGTAAATCTTTAAAAGGTTATGTAAATGCTATCTATTACTATGATGAATTATATTCCCTCAGGACATGTCCTCAAGGAGTTCACAATCTAACAAAGAGAATCCAAATATACACAAATAGGTGATATTATACAATAATTGAGTAGATTAGAATATAATAAAAGCAAGTATAATGTGATGTATAAGATCAGAGGGGAAAAAATTGTTATTTACAACTGGACATGTAAGGAATCAGAGAGAGATTTCAGGGGTTGGTAGCATTTCAACTGCACCTTGGAGGATAGGTAGGACTTCAAAGAGGCAGTTTTGCTGTGAGAAAAGGCACTGTGGTGGGAAAGTTCTTAAAGAGCTAGACTATGAGACAGGGAAAAGACCCAGAAAGCCTGGGTTAAAATCTCAGATCTTCCACTTTACTACTGATATCATCTGAGGCAAATTCTTGAGTCTCTTGGCCTTAACTCCTCATCTAAAAAATGAAGAGATAGAGACAGGTGGAACAATGAGTTGGTGTCAAAGCTAGGATTCAAACCCAGGTCTTCTTCATTCCAAGTGTAGTATACTACTCACCACAGAAGCAAGAGGAAGAAGAGAAGAAGGAGGAGGTAGAAGAAGGGAAAGAGGAAAAGGAGGAGAAAGAGGAAAATGGCAATACATATTTATATAGTACTAATAAGTTTTACAAAATGCTTTTTACACAACCCTATGAGATGGGGGACTAAGACTGGAACCTAAGTATCTCATTTTTCCCAAAAAACCAAACCTCTTCCAAAATGGCCCTATTTCTGTGCCATCCTTACAGGCACCCATATTTGAAACCAGTGTTTTCCTGAATTCTTGTCTCTCCTTAACCCCATTTATATATCCACGGGTTTTGCCTCTTTTTTTCCTATTTTTGCCAAATTTTGACATTTCTGCCTCCCCAACTTATACTGAATCTGATTTTCTTTCTAGTGGCACACTGCCACCCTACATGCCATGCAGACTCTGTAGCAATAAAAATTTCTGAATTTGTCTCCCTGCCTCAAGTTTATCTCACCTCCAATTCATCCCCCATGCTACTGCCAATGTGACTTTCCAAAAACACAGATCTGACTATGCCATTCCCCTCTCAATAGGTTCCTATGGCTCCCTATTGCCTTTAGAATCAGCTATAAATTTTTCTGGCTTTTAAATCCCTTCACAATCTGACTTCTAATGACATTTTCACCTTACACATTATTCCCCTTCCTGCATTTTCTAGGTCAGCCAGACTGGCTGTTGTTTTTTCAAATATAATATTCCATCTCCTGCTTCCATGCCTTTACAATGACAGTTCCTCATGCCTAAAATATACTCCTTATCTCACCTCTGAGAATCCTTTGTTTCCTCTAAAACTCAACTCAAACACTACCTCCTATACAAGTCCTTTCCTGTTCCCTTCAGTGTCTACCAAAAAATGACTTCCTATTTCTTTTTATATGAAGATGGAAGTTCCTTTAAGGGCAGGGACTGTTTCAGTCCTGTCTTTGTATCACCAGCACCTGGCACACAATAAGAGGTTAAGGAAATGTTTAATAAATTGACCTACTGATTCCAAGTTTAACACTCTCTCCAATGAACCACTCTGCATTTGGACTGCAGGTGTTAGAAAAAGCTGTGTGGGAAAAGCAAGATGCTAAAAGTACAATATGGCATTAAATATCCACAAAGAGGCCATTGCCCAAAACTTAGAGCAGGAAGCCACCAAACACCGAGGAGAGGTACGCACCAGCAAGAACAACCAGAAACTTGAACCAAATGCAAGCATTGTCTCATCCAGAAGTTTGCAATTTGGCCAACATGCTTTATGATCTCAACTCTAGGGGAGGAGGTGGCATTACCCAGCTGGTGCAAAGAGAAAAAACAATCAAAGCTTCAGAACCTTCGAAATATGACTTGATTAAAACTCACAATTCTCTCAAACACAGCCAATCGCACAGTATTCAGCCCGTTACCAGCACAATCTGCTGTGGGTGTTTTCATACATGTAGCCCTTCTAAAATACTCTGGTTTGAACACCACACAACTGTAATGACTAATCTTGGGCCTGAAGAAGAGATGAAGAAATGAACTTCCTTCTTGTCCTCGAATAGTTAGGGTACTAAAAGCAGGCAGGATGATTATGGTGTCAGACACAGGTATTTTCAGTTCTGTTCAGTTGCATTTCTTGGTGCCAAGGGAAGGCTCACTCGGTGTTGGGGACAGAAGGTGGGGAAGAGAAGAGGAGAAAGGATAGTGAGATATCCAGAAACGATTACAATGAAAAACAAGTTATCAATAAAATGCTTTTTAAATAAGAAAAGTATTTCTTTTCATCCCTTGGTATTTATTATCAGTTCTAATATTTTTACAAAGAACCAAAAGAATGAGGTCAGATGATTCTTTGAGGGAAGGGGAATAAAAAAAGAGAAAAAGATTGTTCTGGTATCTCTCACTCCATCTCCCTAATATTTCTCTTAAGGCCAAGGTTAATGCTAATCCTAGATAGCAGGAAAGAGGCAATGAGGTGTAATAAATAGAAAGAAAGCTACGTTTGAAGTCAGGAGACCCCTGCGCTACTTACTAGTTACCTAACTGTGGGAGGAATCATAGAACTTCCCTGAGCCTCAGTTTTCTTATTTGTAAAATTAGGACAACGGTGCCTACCATGTACATCCAAAGTTTGCTATGAGAATTAAATGATGACTATCTTAAGAGGGGACACATTTTAAAATACCTTCAGATTTGACATATATCAACCCCCTGACATATATCAATCCTCTTGATAACTCCATTAGGTAGGGACCACAGTTGTATTATATGTTTTTCCAGCGAAGTAAGTGAGACTCAGAATAATTAAATGACTGTCTTTGGTCACATAGTTAAGAAGAATTAGAGATGGGATTCGCGTCCAAGTCTACTGACACAAAGTCTAGTGGTCTAGATAGAGATATGCACATACCTACATCTGTGACATACATATAAATGGGTGTAAGCTTTAACAACTTAAATTGCACTGACTTTTAGGATACTATGTGTGTAGAAGGAGAAGAAAAGAGGAAGGTAGGAAAATGAAGAGAAAGAGAGGGGAAGGAAGGGGAGAAGGGGGAGAGGAAAAGAAAGCAGGAGGGAGGAAAAGGGGGAGGGAGACAGAGAGAGAGAGGAAGAGAGGGAGAGAGAGAGAGAGAGAACACACTTTGTAAACCTGAGTTTAACATCAGCTAGTATCTCAGATAGGTAGTGTGGTGGATTTGATAAAGAGATGGCCTCAGGATCAAGAAAATTGAGGTTCAGGTTCTGGTTATAGTCACCTAGACAAGTCACTTATCTTCTTGGTCCCCCAAGTACTGAAGACTTTCACTTCTCAGAGAAGGAGCTGAAATGCATTACTAGAGGGAGTTTCTGACTGGGAGTTCCCAAGACTAAAGAAACCACTGGTATGATCAAGAAAAATAGATTATCTCAGTTTAAATGTTAATTTCCTTGATCCTTCAATAATGTGTATCTGGAGAGAGAGAGAAGGAGAGGGAGAGGGAAGGAGGGGGGAGGGGGGGAGAGAGAGAGAGAGAGAGAGAGAGAGAAACTGCCCCCACTTGAAATGGCAAGAAGGTGAGTCTTAATGGGAACTTGTTACTAATTTTAAAATAAAACATTAGTCCAGGAAGACCTTTCTTGGATGTTGTTTGCAAATGAAAATACTGTCACTAACCTATATGGTTCATCAGAAATTCTCTGAGCACTGAACCACTCAGGGAAGGCTGGATTTGGGGCATGGCCTACAGCCAACCTACAAAGAGTCAGCAAGGCTGCCAGCAGGAAAGTGATCCCTCTCCTACAAGGGATGCTGACCCCATCCCCCCAAGGAAGCCCAGTTTTTCTCGGCTCATTGGCAAGTGAGCACCTCTCTGCCGAGCATGGGGAAATATAAATGAGATAAGAGCAGCTCAGCATTCAGAGAGAGGTCAGTCAATTAACTAGAAATTAAGGAAATAATTGCATGCCAGAAGCCATACCCTCCAATCTCTAGCTGCCCTTACATCCCACCGCTCCGGCTGAGGGGCTCCGGGATGATTTTATTTTCATTTACTAGTCTCTCCACCTCATCTTAAATCTCCATTTAGACATTTTCTTTCCTTAAGCAAGACAATTACTCACTAGCACATTTATTTATAGTGAAATCAAGAAACTGACAGCAACAAGGCTTAGGGTAGTGATGTGGTATAGGCTCATGATCCAGTGGGTGTTCTCCCTGAAAGAATGACCACAAAGGACAAGTGAGCTATCAGAGAAAAGGTTCTACCTGACCTCGTAAAGAAAAACATGAGTCTAATGACTTCATCAGGGGATAGAATGAGAAATCCCACATTTTTGTTTCCTTGGATTGTAAAGGAATCTGCATTCATAGAGAGCATGCTAAAAAAGATGTATTCATTCAGTAATTCAACCTTCATTCAACAAGCCCTAATTAAGCTCTTAGTAGGTCCAAGTAGGCCCAAGGAGACACAAAGATAAAAATCAACAGTCTTGGACCTCAAAGGGTTTATATTTTATTGGGGGGGGAGAGGGAAACACACAGAAAAATAAATGTAAAATATTATGAAGGTTGCATCCCTTCAATCATTAACGTTTTAAAATACAGAAGACTTTGATGTTATTCTGTCATTTTAATCATGTCTGGTTCCTCATGGCTCACTCTGGAGTTTTCTTGGCAAAGATGCTAGAGTGGTTTGCCATTTCCTTCTCCAGCTCGTTTTCCATATTAAGTAACTGAGACAAACAGAGTTAAATGACTTGCCCAGGATCATGGCAACTAAGTGCCTGAGGTCACACTTGAATTCAGGTCTTTCTGACTTCCTTCCTGGTATTCTATCTACTGTACCACCTAACTGCACAAGACTAGAGAGCCAGAAATCAATCTATCAATATTTATTAAGCACCTATTATGTTCCAGGAACTCTAAGAGTTAGCGAAACAAAAAAAAAAAAGAAGACAAAAGACATTTACAATCCTTAAGAAGATCACAATCTAATGGGTAAGACAACATGCAAACAAATCTATATAAAGCAAGTTACATATAGGATAAAGAGAAAATAATTAAAAGAAGGAAAGCAATGAAATTAAGAGGGTTTGGGGAAGTATTCATGGAGAAGGTAGGATTTTAGTTGATCTAAAGGAAGCCCCAGAGGTCAAGAGTTAGAACACAGGGGGAAAAGCATTCCAAGAATGGGGAAGAGACAGAGAAAATGCCTAGAACCAAGAAATGGAGTGACGTGTGTGTAACAACTAGGAGACCAGTGCCAGTGGATCAAAGACTATGTGTTGGGAAGTAAGCAAAAGAAGACTGGATAGAGCATTTTGTATTTGCTCCTGAGGGCAAGAGGGAGTTTCTAGAGATTCTTGAGTCGTGGGCTAACAAGACTGGACCTTTGTTTTAGTAAATTCACTTTAGTGACAGAATGGAGAGTGGATTGGAATAAGGAAAGATTGGAGACAGGCAGACCCTCAACATAGCCAACAAGCTATGGCAGTCAAGCATGAGGTGATGAGGGCCTGCACAAGAGTGGTGACAGTCACAAAGGAATGAAGGAGGCATCTTAGAAAGATAGTGCAAAGATCAACTATATAAGGCTGGTAGGCGGATAGCAAAGATGGCACTGACCAATGCATATTTTTTTGGATGCTTCTCATCCCCTTTACCTGGAGTGCAAGTGCCTTCAACTTCATCTTTGCTGAAATCTTGGAAGAGTCAACTCAGTTGTGACTTCCTCCAAGAAGTCTTTCTTGATTCCTCCAGGCTAAAAGTAGTCTTACCTTCCAGGAAGCTCTTTTTCTTCCTTCTTTGCTTCCTTCCTTCCTTCCTTCTTTCCTTCCTTTCTTGTCTTTCCCAAAACCTTAAACCCAGTGTACTCTGAAGCCCATACATTGCATAACAGTAGGTCCCTACCTAAATCCACTTAATGTCTGTTTTCTGGACCCTCCTGGCTTCAGAGCGATTATCAATAGTAATTGTCATGGTCTTCCTCTAAAATGAAGGATGAACACAGACAGACAGATCCATGAGGACAGAGATCATGTTACCAGTCATCTTTGTGTCACCAGTCCTATCACACAATGTTTCAAGAATCAAAGGCATTTTTTAAAGATTTTTTTAACGTTTTCTTGTTCTGAATTATATCAGCACCAATAGCATGAACATGTCCATATATAAAGAGGAATAGGAACATGGAATCATATATATGAAGTCATAGATATTTAAAAACCTGTTCAATTGAATTGATCATTTTGAATGTTTGTAGGCAGACAGTTTTTAGTTGAGTTTATTTTTAATTTAAGTAAAATTTCTTAATAAAGTTGGTGTTAGGATAACAGAGGTAACAATCATCTTATAGTCTGATATCGTTTTAGATTTTTCTTATATGCTACTATGAAGTTTCAAAGGACAAGTTTGGCCTGTAATATTACCCAGTGCTAACAGTATCATAATAGGGCTCTACTGTGCTGGCAAGCCTGAGGTTAATTTTGAGAAATGCACTTTACAATAGCAAAATCATTTGCCTTGAAAATCCAAGTTATCAGAACATTGTGTATTTGTAACCTTGGGTGAACCACTAGAACTCTCTGGGCTTTCATTTCCTCATCTATAAAAAATGAAGGGGTTGGACTAAATGACCCTATTGTCTACAAATCTCTAAGAAACAAAAAAATAACAATATAATGAAACTACATTGAGACAAATTTTGTAAGTTACAGAGCATCATAAACAGTTATGGTAAGTAAAGGAGAGACCCACAGACATTAAATTCCAGCAAACATACTTGCTATCTTTAAGGCATTATGGTAGGTGCTGGGGATACAAAGGCAAAAATGACACTGCCCTTGGCTTCAAGAAGCTTACATTCTATTAGGAATCCAAGGGAAGAGAAAATATTCAAAAAGAAGAGGTGACAACAGCATTAAATGTCTCATGGGATCATGGATTTAGAGTGGGAAGGGACCGCAAAGAATCTATATTCCTATACCCTCATTTTATATACAAGGAAACTGAGGCCATAAAGGTTAAATGATTGGTCTAAGGTAACAAAGATGATAAATAGCAAAATTAGGATGTGAGTTCAGATATTTTCCACTCTACCATACTAGAGGTCAATAACGAGGCTTGAAAAAAAAAATCACTGAGAGTAAAATATCCATAATCTTTGACCCAGAGATTCCATTAGTAGGGATATTCCCCAAAGAGGTCACTAACAACAAAAAGGGTCCCATGTAGACCCAAATATTTACACCAGCACTTTTTCTAACAGCAGAGAGCTGGAAAGAAAATGGAAGGCCATTGGGGTGCCACCAGTGCTACTTCCAGACCAGTCCCCATTCAGGGAAGTGGCTCCCGTGAAGAAGAAGCCCATCACTACTAGCGCTACCATCAACCTAGCAGAACAGATGAAACAGCAAGTACTTTAGAGTGAGATAGAAAATAGCATGCTCTAGGCAAGTCTAACCACCACCACATTAACCACAATCTCCCCTTAAACCCTGAGGGAGACAGCCCAAGATTCTGAACTCAAGAGCCTTGGGAGTAGCAATACCTAACACCCACTGCTCCCTGTCATCATCCTGAGAACTAAGCCCTGTAGCAATGCAGCCTAGCAACTGTTATAGTCACAGCTACTAAAGAGCCAGAAAATCAAGTTTTTACAGCTCAAGTCCTTGGCACTATCAACAGGTTCAACCTCAAAAACTTGACGTGATTTTATTAGTGGAAATAGCATTACAAAAGAGGCATTACCATCTGTTTTGCTATACTCCAAGGACCACAGGACCTTTCCATCTGACTTGCAGCTAAAATCTTCCATATGTGTTATCTCCTTCATAAGAATGTGAGCTCCTGATAGAAAGGATTGTCTTGCTTTCCTGTTTGTATTTCCACTATTTAGCATAGTAGTTAGCACTTAAATATTTATTTCATTCCTTTGTTCATGAACAAACATTACAAGGCTATAGAAAACAATATGACAAATACAGAGAATCATGGAGAAGCTTATACAGACTGGCATGAAATATCAGCAAACAAGGAAAACAATTTGCACAATAACTACAAAAACATCAAAGGAAAAAACATAATAATACAAATTGGATGCTGCAAATTATAATGTTTCAACTTGACCCCCAAAGAAGATATATGAGAAGACACTCCCTACTTCTTTAAAAAGGTCAAGGCTCATGTGTGTGAAATACTGTCTATTACATCAAACTTTTCCAATTTGTGGATTAACTTTGCTAATTTTTAATTCCACTTTTTCATTATTTTTTATGGTAGATGGCTCCCTGGGAGGAAGTGGAAGCAAAATACAATGGGAAATGTAGATGATATTTTTTAAAACATCAACAAAAATTTCCTTTAAAAAAATCATTGTTTGAGATTTCAGTAGGATATAGAAAAAGAAACTGGACTGCAAGGGGTTAAGGTCAGAGTTAGTTATAAGGAAGTTCAAGCACTAAGGGTGAACAGGCTTGAAGGAGAAGAGAGAAATGTATTGGAATCTGGAGTAGAAGTAGAAAGGGAAGACATTTAAGTGAGATATGAATATATTTGCAAGCTAAAGAAAAGGAGCCAATGGAAATGGAAAGACTGGAGATGCTTAGAGGCTATGCTTGCTGACAGCTTCAGCCAAACTCTGGAGGTGGGAGGAAACTGGGATCAAGAAAACAGGGGAGGGATTAGGCATCTTCCTCAATAAGGCAAAAAAGCAGAGTGCCTGATGATGCTGGAGGTTTTTGAAGGGATAGAGGAGGGAAGCTGAGGAAGCACCTTCCTAGATGCCCTCAATCTTCACAGTGAAATAGGAGTTTAGTCATCTGCAGTGAGAGTAATCATTGAGACTGGGAGATTGAAGTTAAAACTACAAACTCACATTGATCCAGTTTTACCTTGGTCTTATTGCACTACCACTATAAAATAATTTAACAGGCAGGGCCAAGGTTAAAAAAAAAAAAAGCATTAAATTTCCCAGGATTGTTACACCCAGAGCTGAAGCAAAGACTGGGGAATCAAGGACTTCATTTCCTGTGAGGTTGTGAGCTTAAAGCACAGGTGGGGAATTAATTAGTGTCAGACAAACAAAAGATAGACAAGTAATAGTATTTTTATTGGATCCATGACCATGAGAAAAAAGAGTGGCATCCAGGAACCCAAAAGGCAGAGTATCCCTGAAGCCTTGTGGAATAACAGTGTAAGAGATTCTGCCTACTGAAAATCTTGAAGGTATGAATGGTACCAGACACAATAGAAAGTAGGAGTTGTATTAGAAATGGCGGGGACCAGGAAACAGACTAGAAGTTGGACAGAGACTCCACTTTTCACTGAGATTAAGCCATGTCTTTAATTTAGAATAGCCAAAGTCACCCACTGCATGCAGGGCCATCACCAATGAGTTATCTTGACTTATGTCTTACCATTGGACTTCAATGACTCTGGAGGGAGTAAACTAATAATTTTTATTGTTTTTCTTTTCTCTTCCCCCCTCAATCATATTTTATTTTTTCCAATTACATGCAAAGATAGTTTTCAACATTCACTTTTATAAGATTTTGAGTTCCAAATATTTTGTCCTTCCCTCCCCTATTCCCTCCCCAAGATGGCAAGTAATTGGATATAAACTACACATGTACAACATATTAGACATATTTCCACACCAGTCAGGTTGTAAAAGAAAAATTAGATAAAAGGGGAAAGTCACAGGAAAAAGAAAAGAGAAAATTGTATGGTTCAATCTGCATTCAAAGTCCATAGTTATTTCTCTGGATGTGGATAGCGTTTTCTATCATGGGTCTTTTGGAATTGTCTTAGAACATCATATTGTCAAGAAGAGCCAAATCTATCAAAGCTGGTCATCCTACAATATTGTTGTTACCGTGTACAGTGCACTCCTGCTTTTGATCACTTCACTCAGCATCAGTTCATGGAAGCTTTTTCATGATTTTTCTCAAATCCACCTCCTCCTCATTTCTCATAGCACAGTAATAATCCATTATAGTTATATGCTACCACTTGTTCAGTTATTCCCCAGTTGATGGGCAGAGGCTGATGAATTTTTGAAGCACTGCCTCACTTAAATCCAATTTATTCATAAGTCAAGACATCATCCTCTTGATATCATCGGTCATAATGAAGTACTAGCAACAAAAAGATAAGTCAAGACCTACAGAAAAGTAGAATCAGGAAGCTGAAACTTTTTCTCTGCCTTATCAAAATTATAGAGAATTGGATGAGCTTGTTTTTCTCATATTTCTCTGAGAAGAAAGAGATTGAGATTATTCTGGTTTAGGAATGTTGCTGAGATTGATTTCTTCTGCTTTACTATTTATTTCTATCCCAATTAAATGTTTTACTATTTCAATGCTGTTCCTTATCTGGATCTGTAAGCATGATTAACAACTGAAGACTTACACCAGAGTTGACTTCAGAAGTTCCTATTAAGCAAAGAGAGCCAGTGGTAAATTATCATTTAAAACTCCCAAAATTTGAGCCCAAGTCTGTAAAGGTACAGTACTGGATGGGCCCCCACTAAATTTGTAGTCTCCAAGAAGTAATGTGGTTATTTTTCAAATATCCACTGAAAACCATAAAATCCTCAAAGAAGAATCCTAGTTAAGACTGTGACTTTTGGCTGCATTCAATCACCCTTGACAGTAAGGATACCTGAACTTGAAACTTTCAATCTATGTTCTCTGCTGTCAATGTGGTTGTGGAAAATTCTATAAAGAGTAAGATTCACCTAGGTAGCAGAGACATTAATAATTCTGAGGCGATTTTGTACCTGTTTCACATTCCTTACTTTAATTTATTCTAAGTAACTCAAAGTTTTACTTTAAATATAAAATATGAAGTTAACTGTATTTTTAGTTTCAACCAATTTTTCTACCTTTAAAAACCTTGTTCTGAAATCTCAACCCACAGCTTGATAGAATTTCAGATATTTGATCTGAGTCTCAACTTGAAAGGTGACTTCTAAATCTATGGTCTTCTGATTTCTAAAAATATCTGTTCTGTCCAGCTAGATTTATGACATCTCAGTCTCCAATTATTGCTTCTGAGCAAAGATAAAACAATGAGAGGAAGTAAAAGAAAAGTTACATAGTGAAGTGGGTCATCCAGGGAGACTGGGGAATTCCCTCTCATAGAGATTTGCCAAGTCAATTTACACACTGCTTTCTCATTCTCCCTCTCCTGTTCATTGAATTATGAAATATTAGATCTAGAAGAAACCTCAGTGCTCATTTAATCCAAAGGGTTCTAAGATCAGCATGGTTCTGAAGTTTTGTCAAATTTTACATTATCATTTTCCACAAAATAAATTCATATTGAACCTGAGCACAGGTGCAAACACACACACACAATGAGATAAATAAAATGTAAATTATTTCTAAAAGTCTAAATTGTTGACCTAGTTGTATCCCTATTGATGGAATGCTTTCTGATCCACTTTCCCTCCTAGAAGGAAGGGTGGAACTAGGTCTGTTCCAGTCTAATTTAGCCTTGGATCAAGGTTTAAGTGAAAGGTGATGCGGCAATGGCTACTTTCCTCCTCACCACCACTGAGTGTGCCTATTAAGTGACTATAAACATACATAAATACTGAGGTAGCAGTATCAACAATACTTAATAAGCAATTGGATATGAGTTAAAGGTGTAGAAAGAACAGAAATAAAAACAGCACCAAAATATCAAACAAAAGGTCCTAGAGAAGAACCACTGACAGAAACAGCCAAGTAAAAAGGAGGAACAAATTTAGTAGGAAATATAAGCTTGGTTTGAGATATTTTGAGTCTAAGGTACCTAGGGAACATTCAGTTAAAAATTTCCCCTGGGCAATTAGTCAGTCAATAGGTATTCATTAAACTCCTTCTGTGAACCAGGTACTGTGCTAAGTGCTGGGAAGAGGGGAAAAAATGCAAATTTGAAGTTCAATAAAGCATTTAGGTCAGCAATTGTGTAACAAAACATTGATACAAAACTTCAGACTCAGATTCAAGTTTTACTCACACTTACCCTACATGATAAGTTAACATTGGATGCTATTTTCCCCATTTTAGAGATAATATTGAACATCTACTCTAAAGGGGATGAAAAACAAATAAGAAAGCAGAGAAGGAAAAATGTGAACCAAGAGAGTACAGTATCTATGGAGCCAAGAGGGGAAATGCTAATCTAGATGAACAGGCATCAACCCTGTCAAATATTTAAGTCGTCAAAGAAGCAGAAGTTTCGAGAGGAAAAAACATTGGATCTGGTCATTAGGAAGTCACCACTGACCTTTGAGACAGCAGTTTAGGAAGACTGGAAAAAGAGGGAAGCCAGATTTCAAGGGCTTAAGCAATAGGTGATAAGGAAATGAAGGTACCAGGTATTTTCTAGAAATTTGGTAGTAATCGGCTGATAAGAAATAGCCAATCCAATCAAGAAGCCTACTAAATCCTACTGTAAGAGAGAACAAAGAAGAGCTATCTATTTGTCCACAAACTTTTCACTAAAGCAGAATATCTTGCAATCAATTTATTTACTATATACATAGCCAGCCCTTTGTCAAAGAAATATACAAATGCCAAAGAAAAGTATGAGTTCAGCCCTCCAGGAGCTTCCAATGTAGTTGGGGAGACATGAATGAAACATATAAGATGGACAAAAATGAGCACTAAATTGTGGTACCGCATACAATTAAGAGCTCAGTGTGGACTGAAAGGGATGCAAGAGAAGGTTGATGGAGAAAAGTGATTGGAGGGTGAGGAGAAGAAAAAACAGAAGAGATGGGAAATCTATAAGTAGCTACTAAAGTTAACAGGAATCACAGGAAGATCTCTCATGTTTTAACTGCTGCCATTAATAGAAATATATTGTGAGTCCAGCAAATTGGGGAAAAAATTTGGGTTCCTAAACTGTTGAAGAGAGCTCAGTAGAGGGCAAACCCAGGAAGGCAGCAGACCTAGCCAGGAGAAAGAAATTGTGGTGCTTTGAAAAAAAAATACCCTCAGCACTCAGTATTTACTTCCAGGTCCCCATATATCCATGCTCCTCAGGTTGTATATGTTAACTCTTGGGTACATAGTCTGCCCCTTCTATTGCCTTTCAAATCTGGCTAAGTTTTTCACTGTGACTGGCTTTCACCCATGTGTTGGGTAGGGAGGTGAACCCAAACACATTTTAATTTTATCCTTGGCTTCCCAACCCACTGGAGACAGTTCAGCCCTCACTGACTAGGGAAGCAAAGCTACCTCACATCCAAAGGAAATCTTAGCATGCTATCTTTAATTCAATTCTCTCCTTTTTCACAAGCCAAGGTCTTTTACCAAGACAAGCTTATTAACAAGCACAAAACAATGAACACGACCAAAGATTCCAATGGAAGCTGAATGATCACCATCTAGTTCAATGAACCCATTTTGTAGTTGAATTCCCTTGATATTTATGGGATTTGTTCTCCAGTTTCCTAAGAGAGAAAAATCCCCTTGCCTGCAATAAAACTTCCAATAACGGTGATAAACTATGTAGGCTACTTTGGGATGATCCTGGGATTATTTTTCCATCCAAATAAGTGGAGAAGGTAAACATGTATGATTTTATCCATGGTGGGGACTTCAAGTATGGAAACTCACTGTACTGGTGCAAGTTGTCAATCAATCCCTTCCTCTGCTCTCCACCTCAGGGAGCTAACAGCACTTGCAGCTGCTACTCAGTTTTCTAAAGCCCATCCAAATGAAATCAGGCAACATAGAATCAGACTATTGTTCTAGTTCTCCTACCTAAGTCAATGCCATTGCACACCTTGAACAAACGTGACAACTCATCTGCATTCCAAACATCCTTCTGAAAATACATCGTGTCAGACATTCTGTTCAGGAAAAGGTTACTGAAAGAGAAATAAGAATCCCTGAGACTTAGGATAAAATATAAAATCCTCAGCCTGACCTTAAAGCCCTCCATAATCAGTCTACCACTTACCTCTCTCCATGTTATACCTCTTCACACTCTCTACTTCCATCCAACTTGCCTGCTAGAAGTTCCCCAGACCCAGCATTACCCCTACCACCTCTCTCTGAACAATCTGTCTCCCATGGATGGAAAGGGCTTTTTTTCACTTCCATGTAAAGACAGAGAATGCTTATCTGACTTCAAAGCACACACAACCTACATGAGACCTTTTTTGAACACCCTTAAATTGTCTTCTCACTTGAAATTACTGACTATTACTTTGTCCACCTTTTGTATTTATCTGTATTCATGTGGGAACCCTTCAGTAGGATGTAAGCTGCTGAGGCACTGACTGTTTCATTCTGCCTCTGTATTCCCAGGATGAAGCACAATGCTTTGCACATAGCTGGTACATGACACATGTCCGCGGACTGTAATTGCTAAAGCCGTGAACATTTTGGCTAGTCCTTTAGCAACAAGGTGGCAGAGTAGATAGAGCACTAGAGTTGGAATCAGAAAGATTGATCTCCATGAGTTCAAGTTTAGCCTCAGACACTTACAAGCAGTATGACCCTGGGCAAGTCACTTAACCCTATATGCCTCAGTTTTTCATCTGTAAAATGAGTTGGAGGAAGAAATGGAAAACCACTCTAGTATCTCTGCCAAGAAAACCCCACAAATGAGATCATAAAGAGTCAGATATAATTGAGAAACAACTAAACAACAACAAATTAGCCATTAACAAAGTGTTCTCTCTTTCCTGTGCCTAACAGGAAAAAAAAGAATACTTCCCAGATTCAAAAATATAACAAACTGCACTCTCCCAGGATCAAATAACTAATGGAAAAAGGCATAAGCTAATTGGCATATATTCATCTTCCACCTTCAAAATAATAAAAATCCTTGTGTTCAACAACACTTTAACCCATAGCAAAATTATAAAGTAAATGAGAATTCATCTCCATCCTTCCCATTTAAAGCCCTGATCTACTCTTTGGGTTCACCTCCCTCACCACTTACTCACTGCCTTCTTACTACTCTTCAATAGCCCAAGTCACCCCAATGTACCAATCTATTCAAGCCTACTCTCCCTAGAAGCACGTACATCAGGGAACTGGGAGCGTTTTGAGCTCCTGTTTAAAGTTACCAATATGAAAGCAACTCATGAGTGCCGATTTCAAAGAAGAACCCCTTCTTGAAGTAAAGCTTTTATTTCATGACAAAATGTATATATACATACACAACACTGCTCCTTGCTTTGAATCTAATAGGCAATTTTAGGTAATCTGTTTAGCTTTTTTTTTTCCAATCATGTCCTTTCATCTCTCATTTGTGAAACAGACCAGGAAAGGAGCTGGTTTATTCAAAAAGCAACAGCCATGGAAAGTCAAGAGAAGGGGCTCTTACCTCTATTTAAAGTTATCACCAATTATAAAAGGCACACACAATTGGCATGCACTTATCGCCCTTGAAGTCATAGGCCAACAATTAACACACAGTTGGCATATCTATAAAATTGGTTCAGCCATTGTGGAAAGCAATTTGAAATTATGTAAGAAAAATCAATCAATTGTTCATACCTTCTGACCCTGCTGCTACTCCATTGCTGAACACATATACCCCAAAGTAAGTCAAAGACATGCCAATCCACATTTAGTAGGGGCACATTTAGCAGTAGCAAAAAAAGGCGGAACCCAAGTAGGAAAATAATTGAACCAATTGTGGTTCTTGTAGATTGTTATTGTACAATAAAAATATGAAAGAGATGGAGGATTCAGAGAAATATGGAAAATCTGTACAAATTGATTTAGAACGAGTATGCAGAACCATGACACGTTGTTACTGGGGAAGGCCATTGCCACCCATTTGTCATTGTGTTCCGAATGTTGCATTTGTTTTTTAGTGCAACTTAGATTTCTTTGCACGCTTAATGAAAAGCATCTATTTCTTAGGGAGGATTAAAAACTAATAAGCTCACAGCAGGTGCCTTCATTTGCTAGTAAAGATTTGGAAACACTTGCAAAATGGCTGATTATGTAATAAAATACAGTAGCATTTTCTTTAAATGTTTCAAGAAAAAAATAAGGGTACCTCCAAAATGAGACTAGGATAACATTATGAAATTAAATTAAATTGAGATACATTTATTAAGCACCTACTATGTGCCAGGTACTGTGCTAAGTGCCCTCCAAATGTTGTCTCCTTTGATCCTCACAATTAATCATGCTTGTAGAAATACTCTTACAGGTACATGTTGTCTCTGTTAGAATTAAACTGATTGAAGATAGACATTTTTTTGTCTTCATACTCCCAAGTACCCAGCACAGTACCTGTCACATAGTAGGTATTTAACAAACATTTGTTGACTACCCAAATGGTACTCGACCAATGAAACAAAAGAAGGCACTTTTTATGCCAAAAATTTCAAGGAAAAAATAATCAGACCAAGTGAAGATGTGGGAGGCCTAAAAAAGGTACTCATACAGTAATTCTTCCTTCAAAAGAAGGTGAGTTTTTTTAGTCCTTCAGAATCATAAGTTTGCCTTCCAATGAGTAGTATACTATTCAATAGAAGAAGATGAAGGTCAAGGTCTTTAGATGACTCTCCTTGAAGGTGGGACCATTGTTGTACTTTGCATCAAACAGACCCATATTCATTTGTTTGGGGCATGAAACTAGAAGCCTATGTATAAAAGAACAAGGAATATGAAAGCTATAACCCAAATTGCTAGAGTGCTAAAAAGCATTGGATGAAAAGCCTAGCAGGTGACACCATTAGCTGCTTGGTTTATAAGAGAACATTCAGAAAATTGAATATGTCAAGAGAAAGCAAGCACTTTGGGGACTACTGTTTGAATTAAAATTACTGGTAAAGAATACAAAGAGTTTGCATGAAACCTATCCAGTGAGACATGCTATTTAATGCTCCCTTTTCTTGTCTGAGTGGAGAAGTAGAAATGCCCCACTCAAAGAACACTCATTTATTCAACCAGCACATTAAATATCGAGTCAAGTCAATAAGTGTTTATTGAGCATGAATCAAGCACTAGGGATGCAAAGAAAGGTAAAAACAGTCTCTTCTTTCAAGGAGATTATAAGGGGGGCTGGAGGACAACGTGAAAATGACTACATATTAACGAGATACATACAGTATAAAGTGGAGATAATCACAGAGGGAAGACACTACCATTAAGGAAGAGTGAGAAAGGTTTCTTTACCAAAAATCATGCTAGGTGCTGGTCATAACAATGCTAAAATTAAACATGTCCTATCCTCAAGCAGGCTACATGGAGGGGTGGTGAGAGGGTGCCAATCGGTACACAGATAAATAAATATGAAGTAATTTAGGGGAGAGAGTCACACTAGTAACTGGAAGAATCAGAAAAGACTTTGTTAAGAATTGGTACCTGAGATGTACCTTGAGAGGAGCTAGAGATTCTTAGAGGCAGAGGTGACAAGGAAGTGTGTTTAAACAGCCCGTACAAATGCATGATGATGGAAAATGGAATGTTGTGTATAAAGAACAGCAAACAGATGAGTTACACAGGAATGGAGATTTAGTAAACAGAAGTAATATGGAAGCAAGTAGCTCTTAAAGAGTAGTTGGAACTAGTATTTAGAGGCCTTTAAATGACAGAAGGGGCAGCTAGTCTGCACAGCTAGGTGGCAGGCTTGGAATCAGGAATACTCATCTTCCTGAGTTCAAATTCAGTCTCAGACACTTACTAGTTGTGCGACCCTGGCCAAGTCACTTAACCCTATATGCCTTAGTTTCCTCCTCTGTTAAATGAGCTAGAGAAGGAAATGGCAAACCACTCAAAATCCCAAATGAAGTCATGAAGAGTTGAACACAACTGAAATTACTCAACAGCACAACATTAAATGCCATTAGGGATTTAAGGATTAGGGAATAGCTATAAGAGTTACAACAAAAACAGGAATATCATTTTGGCAGCTAGAAAGAAGATGAATTGAAAGGAGGAAGACTAAAGCAGAGAGACCAAATAACTCCAGTCTCACTCCTTCCTTTCCAAATGTCTCAACTTACCATCCTGCGTAAACTATGTATCCTGGCAATGCCTGCCTCATTGCTACTGTAGCACCCCATCTCCAACCTGTATGTCTCAGTATAGACTGTCCCATAGACCTGGAAGGCAATCCTTTCTCCTCTAATTCCTTCCATCCTGAAAGGCTCATCTCAGGGGCCACCTCCCTATGGACAGGGTAGCCTTTCCTGATCATCCAAAGTACTGGTTTTCTGTCCTTCCTCACACTACTAGAAACCTCAGATAAAAAAAAAAGACTCAGCAACAGAGTCAAGTCCCCCAAAATGAAAGGTTCAAATGGCATTTGTATCCTGAATTTTTTTAATCTAGTCAAGCATATATTCAAATCTGGTAGTAGTGGTAACAACTAAATAACCATAAAAAAATAATTTCACTACTAGAACACAAAAATTCAGTGGAAAGAACAGTTAAAAGGAGTTTAACTGGGATTGTTCTGCTTGGAAAAGTGGAGACTAAGTATTATTAAAGTGTATGAAGACTCTTAAGAGGATCTTGTTCTTCAAGGATAAATGAGAGCAGCTCTCCTCAAATTGGAAGTCCTAGTGAAGCTTTGCTGACGTTAATGTAGGTACATTCACTGATGCAACTCACAGCCTCTTCATACCATCTTAATCCCTGTGACTCTTGTCCTTGGTTCCCTATGAGTCTCCAAGGGGCATGTCCAATATGTCCATGGTCTTTCCTCTTTATCTCTTCATATCACATAAATGGAATACAGTATTACTGTCCCAAAAGAGAATAAAGACAACGAATTCAGAGAAGTGTGGGAAGACATGGAGAGTGAAGCAAGCAGAGTTAGGAAAAGATTGTGTATATATCGTTGTTATGATGGAAATGAAAAGAACAATCACTAAAAAAGTACTGAAATTCAATGCTGTATAATTATAATGACCAAGTCTTGTTCTGAAGAATTGAGAAAACATCTCTTCCTCTTTGTCTATGTGAGAACTGTAAGTATCAACTATTGTGTGTATTGTCAGAATCCACTGATATATTAATTGATTTTGCTAAACTGACTTTTTTCTCCTTTTCTTTTTGAATTCTTTTAACAAGAATTAGTTCAGTGGTGAGGGACAGAGGGTGATCACGTTAAGAAACCAAGGTGACTTAAGAACAAAAGATAAGGGGGTGGAGCCAAGATGGTGGAGTAGAAAGACACAAATACAGAGGCTCTCCCCACACAGCCCACAAAATACTTGTAGAGAGGGACTCTCAACAAATTCTGGAGCACCAGAAGTGGAGAACAACAGAGTGGAGGAGATTTCCAGCCCAGGGTGACCTGAAAGGCCCATGGGAAACATTTGTTGCACAGGATGTGGAGCAGAGCCCAGCCCAGCCGTGGCCTCGGCACAAGGCTAGTGGAATCTCCAGTTGCAGTAGCAGTGGCGGCGGTGGTGGTGGCGGCAGCAGGTTCACAGATCCCTCAACCCACAGGTGCCAAAGGTCAGTGATGGGGTTTTTTCAGCTGACCAGGAAGGGAGAAGGGCCTTTCCATAGCTCCCACAGCAGGCAGCACCTCAGAGGCTACATCAGAGGCGCAGCAGCCACATACATTTCAGGAGTGTAAAAACTCTGGAAGCATTGAAAAGCTGATTCTTGCCTCTGCCCTGTGTGGAGGCCCTGGGCGAGCTGGTCTTTGTCTCACACTGAACAGTGGCCCTGCCCATCCAGCTTATCTGAAAATCAGGCCCTAGTGCTGACTTGGGAACTGGAGGCCAGGTGGCTGTCGAGAGGTAACTGCTAAGATTCTGGGCACAAAAATCCCTCTCTACAACCAGACCAGTACACGTCTGTGTCACATTGGAAGAACTGAGATCTCACAGATTCCCAGAGTATACCCTACTCTTCACAAAGGACCCAAAAGTCAAGTAACTGGTTGGGAAAAATGCCCAAAAAAGAGAAAAAAAAATAAGACTATAGAAAGTTACTTTCTTGGTGAACAGATATCTTCTCCCATTCTTTTGGATGAGGAAGAACAATGCTTACCATCAGGGAAAGACATAGAAGTCAAGGCTTCTATAAAAATTAGAATAGAACAGATGGAGGCTAATGACTTTATGAGAAACCAAGAAATTACAAAATAAAACCAAAAGAATGAAAAAATGGAAGATAATGTGAAATATCTCATTAGAAAAACAACTGACCTGGAAAATAGATCCAGGAGACACAATTTAAAAAATATGGGACTACCTGAAAGCCTTGATCAAAAAAAGAGCCTAGACATTATCTTTCATGAAATTATCAAGGAAAACTAC
>JAQQSK010003249.1:0-30730 GCA_028658325.1 Potorous gilbertii
AATCTCCTTCACTGTGTTGCTGCGCGGCTTCCACTGTTCCAGAATTTGTCAGGAGTTCTTTTTACAGGAAATCTATGGGCTGTGGGTTCGGACCTAGCTTAGGTGAGTCTTTCTACTCCGCCATCTTGGCTCCGCCCCCAATTGAATCATTTTAGAAAGCAAAGAATAAATCATTTTAGGGTGGTCAAGTACCAGGAAGAGGGAAAATTTACTTAAGCATAAGGGGTATATCAGAAATGCAATTAATGTCAGACATTAATGAAGTCACAATAAATGGTGTTTGACAGGCATAAGAATACCAAAGTAAAGTTAAAAATAAATCTAGAAAGGAGTACTTAACTGTTTCTTTTCCTATTTTCCTCTCCCTTGGAGAATGATGATTTCCCTTATTTTTTAATTTACATTTTATTTTTTGATATGAACTCAATAAATATTAACATGAACATTTAAAAACACAAAGAATTCAACTTTCAAATTTTCTTGTCATCTTTTCTGAATATTTTCAAATATTCATTGAGTTGTTTTCTTTCTTTTCTTATTTATTTATTGCTGCCTGTACCCACCAACTCTTCCTTTTACCCAAAGCCCTTATCTGTATTAAATAAATGTAGTTAAGTATAAATTCCCTGTAGCAAGGTAGTATGTTGTAGTGGACAAAAATGCCTCCATCAGGAAACTTACTGTTAAGTCCTAAACTTGCTGGTTGTGTGATCTTGGACAAACCAGTTAAATTTTCTGCTCTTCCAGTTAATTTTCTAAGATTATAAGTAGCAAAGCAGTTGCTAATCAGCATTAATAGGGGGGCTTTCCATATCAAGTTGAATTTAATTGAAGATATATAGATTCATTAATAGATTCATTCAGGAGGGCAAAAGGAGCTGAAACTCTTCACTCATGCACCAGTCAAGGGTAACAAGAACCCATGTGCCTTTAAGTACAACAATCATGATTAAACTTAAATAAGAATGCACTCCAGACTTTGTAAAATTTCACCGGTACTCTGCAGTTTAAAAAAAAAATGGATTCATTAGTCCCTCTATTTCCTTATTTCATGTGTCTTTACTCCTAGCTTTGGAGAAAAGGACCTGATCTTATTAGTTTGATGTAGACTTCATTCCATATTAATGAAGGAATGTGAAATAGAAGATGCTGGACCTAGAGTTGAGAGCAATTTGGATTGAATCCTGTTTCTGAGACAAAGTTACATGATCCTGGGCAAGTCACTTAACCTTTCAGAGCCTCCATTTTGTCATCTATAAAATGGGTTCAATGATACCTACAATATCTATCTCAATGTTGTTGTGCAGCTCAAATGAGTTATATATGAAATACTTTGCAAAGCTTACAGTGCTCTATAAAAGTCAGTTTTTATTAAGCCTTCTGATGATTACAAGTAGTTTATTCTTTCCATGAGCAATGCAGCACTGTGTCCATTTCTCTTTTACTTGTTTAACAAAGAAAGGCATAAAAGGACAAGGGGTCCAGCTAACTCATACAAGGTAAGTTATTACATGCTACCAGATATTGATCAACAAGGCAAAACTATCCCTGGACCTTTTCTTTTTTCCCAAAGAGCACTCTCTCAGGAATATTAAGCAGAAAGGTAAGAGAATGATGCAAAGGAAAATGAAATAGCTATAAGCAGGGGGCCAAGTATGGAAACAGTATAGTAACTAAAAAAAAAAAAAAGATTATACGAAATAATATAGTTTTATTTCCATATGTGATATTATTGATGGAAAGAGAGGGGTAAAGTATTGTTAACAAATTGTTTTATTACAATAACTATAGGAGCCACATAATTCCTCTTAACCAGAGAGTCTCAAGCTTATTTGGCCTAGTGTCCCCTTTAAAAAATTAGTGACCCCCTCCCAGAAATCTGCTTTAGCTGTTTAACAGTTTTTTAAAATTCTGTCATTTTAAAAATATATAGTTGTTTTTGTTTTTGTTTTTTACAGTGACTCATCTTAAATGTAATAATCTGCTATAAATTTGTGTGGATTTTTCCAGCATTGAAATTTCAATGATGCAATATTACATCATATAACCATATAGTATCATACTGTAAACAAGTCATTGCTTGCACATATTCTTGCTGATGCATGATGGATTTCCCCACAATGATGGACATGCTTGCCTGCCAAGACTTGCTTATTAAGACCTATCAGTGGCCTTGACCATTGATTGGTTATAACTTACATTTTGTATGTTTATTTGGAAAATATTGTAATTACTACTACTTTTAACTCTGTTACACAACAGATGAAACATTTACAAATGGTTTTTCAAAATTTTCTGATCTCTTCTTTCTTTATGCTTCCACTACCCCCTTATTTTAATCCAATGTCCCCCAATTGCACCCAAGGCTACTACCATGCCCCTGACTCATCCAGTGCCCCCCCCAGGGGGTGGTATTGCCTACTTTGGGAACCTTTACATAACTGTCATTTTCAATAGGTATTCTGTACTTTTTTGCCTCCGTTGAGATTTCTGTAGGATCTATTGTCAGTTTATAATCTTTATGTCATGAATGACACAATTAGGAATATTCCCTAACTTTAGTTCTATTTTTGCTACAGCTTTACCCTTATCTGGCTTTGGACTCAATATTTAAACAGAAACGTGGACAAACAGGAAAACCTGAATAAAAATAAGAAAAGTCTGAAGGATGGGAAATTTTCAATAGTCACAAAATATCTTATTTTTCTTAAGGTAAAGGAGACAAGGCTGATAAGGGGCTTACTGATTTTTTACACATTTAAAAATTTTTAAATAAAGATGAGAATGATCCACATCCCTATGGTATCTAAAGGTTTACAAATATCTTATTTTTGCTCTTTTGTAAACATCTACTCCTTTTAATTATATATTGCTAATATATATATAATATTTTCATTTTACTGGGATCCAGTAGGTGAGGTGACTTATCCAAAGTGACAAAGCTAATTAATGCCAAAAATCAAAGAAATCTTAGTCCCAGGTCTTTTGACACAATGTCCAGGATTCTTTCCACTATACTTCAATCATTAAATAATTGGTTAAAAAAAAATAAAAGGAAAGGAAAGAAACTACATTGAGAGAAATATGATCAAATATGATCAAATGGTTTTATCTCCCACCAAAAGCAGGAATCTTCTATTCAACATCCCTGACCAGCAATTATCCAAACTCAAGTAAAACAAGAACTATTTTCCTGAATAAAGAGGTTGTTGGTAAATAGGACAGAGTGCTATAGAAAGACATGGACTATTCCATTGATGACAACTCAAAAAAATAAATAAAATTTATCTAGAAAACCATCTGCCATGGATCATTTAAGCATAATACAAATTAGAGGCAGGACAATAAGGGAGCTGATCTCAAGGTCTCTTCTAACCCAATCAAATTGTATACTGAAGAAAGAAAAGATCAGAGGCAGCGTAGTGTTGTGCAGAGTAGTGCTGTAAGCATAAAACCAAGGGCCTTTGTTTCAGTACAAGGTTTTGTGGATAATGTGAAGCTTTAAAAGAAAATTCAAGCATTGTAGGTTATCTCTATCAAAGCTAGTCATTAATAAAAGCCAAAAAATAATTGGTAGGACACATATAAACTTTTCTATATCTTTAAATCACTTGGAAAAAATAGCAAAAGCTTTGGCAATTTGTTTTTCTTGTGTGTCTCCAGTTCATATTCCATGCTATTCATTAAACAAGAGTAATTCATGTGAAGGTAACATCCTTTTCTAAAACTCATAAAGTATATAGAATAACTAAAGAAATTAAATTGCACCTGTGTTGACAATACAGTTCTCAAATGAATACTTTGCTTAACTGATTGCTTGTAATCTCTTTAGAAGATGGTTAGTACTTAAAACAATGTTTAGTGAGACCAGCAAAACAATACATTGCTCTTGGGAGTCTCATAAAGATTTATTATAGATTTAATACTATCAATGTGAGTAATTAAACTTATTTTGTAACTATTTACATTTATATAAATTAATTTTGATGCACAAAATCTCATAAATGTTGAGCCACCTCTTACATGAATATCTTTTTGTTAAAAACTCTTGATTTCATTGTCACTTTGTAATTTCATTGTCATTGTGGAAACTCCCATCACTGTCTAGATCTGCAATGAATTTTTAACCTTAATTCTTAGAATGATGACTAAAGCTCTAGAAGGGTATTAGGGTATGGGCACATAACCAGTATATGTCAGAAGTAGGACTTGAACCCAAGTTTTCTTCACTACAAAACCAGGTAACCACTTTGCCATGCTGTCTCTAATTTCTGCATTAACATACCATTTAATTACTCATTTCCTTATTGTTGGCCACTTAGATTGCTTCATTTTTTCTATTACAAATACTATTGCTATGAAAATTTTGATCATATAACTTTGAAGGGAAAAGGAACATTAGAGAAGAATATGAGTAAAGGTCAGAGTTGATCTACAGTTGAACCCCAGACTAGCCTAAGGAGAAGATCTCAAGCCCCTACCCTATAGTACAACATTCTCAGGAACATGCCCAAGTGTGATCTTCTCTGAGAGTGGAGATGGTCTTTAGCCAGGTGGTAGAGACCTGTCATACAAAGCTACACCTGAGGCTTCCCAAGCTGAAGGACTGCACTGCAGGGGCCAATACCCAGCCACTTGTGCTCTATAGAACATGAGGGCTGACCCCTCCTCTTTGGTGTTAAATCTAGTCTGATCTCTAAAACAAAAGTGCTCCAGAGCCTGTATCTCATTAAAAGGAAGATCTTATAGGAGAATCAGGATGGGGCTGAGACAGTGTGAATTCTCTTTTCCTTCCACCTCCATTGGCCCCTGAATCACTTGAGGTGAAGTTTGATTGGAGGAAGATGATCGTATACTACAATACCTGAATATTATGGTCTCTACTAACCTTGTTCCTGAATATTATTAATACATTCATGCCTTGATTCCTACTGAATACTTCCTATGATTAAAGAGAATATGATATGATGTCTATATTCCAGTAGAAAGAGATAATTTCTTACCTCCTCCCCGCAGGTGACCTACAATGTGAGGTAAACAAGTTTTCACTGTGGATTTTTCTATTCATTTACTTGAAGAAAACTCAGAGGTAAATGTGGAATCATATCCATTGGTTGATGACTAACATTCCAGGCAACAGAGTAGATTAGCTACCTCCTACCATGACTTCCTACACTTACTCTACAGGAGTATTTAATTTCACTATCTTGCTTTCTCTTTTCAGGATAACTCAACTTCTTTTCTGAGGATAGCTACAGCCTCCCACTGAGAAACTCTGGCACCTTTGATTTATTTGAGAAGCACCAGAAAACCATGACCTCAAGCTGTCCTGGTCATCTGGTGCCACTGGGATGCTACTATGTGTATTCGATTCTGTATATTGTATCCAGTACATTGACAGACATTTCTCTCTATTTTGACAAGTACCAAATCACTTTACTGATTGGAGCTTTGTAACTGAGATCAAGTGCAGACAGACCCCTTTTCTTTCCACTTTTTTCTTATTATTACCCCAAACCAACGACAGAAACTTTTTCTTGACCCACAAAATTACCCCTAAAACCTGAGAAGGGCATGTAGTCAGCTTAGACCTGGGAAACTGCACATCAGTAGGAAAGGAAATTGGGTTGAGGATTTCTAGCAACTAGAGGAGTTACTTTCCCAATAGATTTTTTCTTTTAAAAAAATATTGTCTTTATATTGTTGTTTTTACATCACAATCATATTTCCTTATGTGCCCTTGGGTTTATTAAACAATGACTACTCTGTTGTTTTTTTTTTTCACTTCTAAGTGTTGCTTATCTTTTTGCAGCGACCTAATTTTCTATTTCTTTAACCAGATCCAAATTGTTTTGATGACTATGATTTTGTAGTTTATTTGAGAACTAATAATCCTAGGAGCCCTTCATCTTTTCCTTCATACTCTTGAAAATTCTTGATTTTCTGTTTCTACAAATAAAATTTCTTATTCTTCCTAGTGCTGTAAAGTAGCCTTTTTGTAGTTTGATTGGTATAGCTCTACATCTATAAATTCACTTAGGTGGTATCATCAGTTTTGTTATATTGTCACAGCATAGCCATGAACAATGAATAACTACTGGTTCAACTCCAAGACATACCATCTATACTTTGGCCTTCTTCCTCCCCACACTGAAAGGTGGACTCCTACTCCTGGAATCCCAGACTGACTGATGAGGTTTTATCTTATCTTTATTCTGTCCTTCCTTTTATAATTTTAGCTCTCCTATTTATGTTATTTCCACCTCTTACACTATAAACTCTTTGAGGACAATATTGCTTGCATGAGTGAGTGAATGAATGAATGAATGAATGCATTAGTTAGTGAACTAGCATTTAAGAACATACTATGTGTCAGGCTAAGTTCTGGGAGCACAAAGAAAGCCAAAAAATATTAACAATTTTAAGAACTTACATAATGAGGGAAAAGGTATTCAAACAACTTTGTATAAATGAGATATATACAGAATAGATTAGCATTAATCAATAGAGGGAAGGGACCAGAATTAAGGAAGACCAGGGAGGAAATAAGACGATAAGTGTTTATACAATGCTTTCCAAGTTCAGGCACTCTGTTAAGTACTTTTTCAAATATGTCATCACAACAATCCTGTGAGATAATTGCTATCATTATCTCCATTTTATAACTGAGGAAACTAAGGCATACATAAATGAAGTGACCTGTTCAGAATCACACATTAGTGAGGGTCTGAGGCCAGATTTGAATTCAGGTCTCTCTGACTCCAGGCCCAATATTCTATCCACTCATCACAAGCTGCCGCTACAAAAAAAAGCCTTCCTGTGGAAGGTGGAATTTTAGTTAAGACCTAAAAGTAAACAGGGAAGCCAGGAGGCAGAGACATGGAGGAAGGGTATTTCAATATTTTAGACATAGGGCACAGAGAGTGAAAGTATCTGGAGTCAGAATGAAGAGTGTCTTACGAAAGGAATAGCAAAGAAGCCAATGTCACTGGATTACAGAAAAAGGGAGTCAGGTATAAGAAAACTGGAAAGATTCGAGGAGGTAGATTATGAAGGGCTTTGAACATCAAACAGAGGATTTTACATTTGATCCAGACAACAATATGAAACCAATGGAGTTCTTTGCTTAGGAGGGTCTGACATGGTTAGACCTGAACTTTAGGAAGTTTACCTTAACAACTGATTGAAAGATGGACTGGAGTGAGGAGAGACTTGTGTGAAGGATACTACACCAAATCAAAAAGTATTTCAATAGTCTACCTGTGAGGTGAGGATAGGAAAGAAGGGGACATATATGAAAAATGCCAATAAAGGAAAATTAGCAGAACATGGCAAGAGATTAGTTTGGGGGGTATGGGGGAAGATTGAAGAGTTAAGGATGATACCTAGGCACTAAGCCAGGGTAACTGGGAGAATAGTGATACCCTTAACAGTAATAGAGAAAACCTCACACTTATCAGATTGGCTAACATGAGAGGAAAGAAACATGGCAAATCCTGGAGGGATATGGAAAAATTGGGACACTAATGCACTGTTGGTAGACATATGAACTGGTTCAATCATTCTGGAGTACAATTTGGAACTATGCCCAATGGGCTATAAAATTGTCCATCAGCAATGCCATTACTAATTCTGTATTCCAAAGAGATCAAAGGAAAAGGACCTATTTGTACAAAAACATTTACAGCAGTATATTTTGTGGTGGCAAAGAATTGGAAATGGAAGGGATGTCTATTATTTGTGGAATGGCTGAACAAAGTATGATTGTAATGGCTATAATGAAATACTATTATGCTATAAGAAATGATTAACAAGATGAACAGAAAAACCTGGGAAATCTTATGTAAAGTGAGGTGAGCGGAACCAGTACACTGTGTACAGTAACAGCATTATTATAATGCTGATCACCTGTGAAAGACTTATTCAGTTTGATCAAGACAGTTCCAAAGAACCCATGATGAAAAATGATATCTACATCCAGAGAGAGAACTGATGAACTCTGGGTGGAGACGGAAGAATATTTTTTTCACTTTATTTATTTTTCTTGTTTATATGTGTGTTTTCTTTTGAATCAAGGCTATGCTTTCCATGACTTCATATGTATCATTGATTTCATATTGCTTGTCTTCTCAAAAGGTAGGGTAGGAACAGAAGGGAGGGAGAGAACTTGAAACTCAAAATTTTTAAACAAGTATTAATTTTCGAACATGTAGTTGGGGATATTTAACAAAATAAAAAATATTTATAAAATAGTAATAGGAAAGTGAGGAAGATGCAGAATTTTAGAAAGAAAAATAATGAGTTCAGTTTTGTTCATGATGAAGTGAAATACCTTTAAGGGCAGATGTCAAATAAGTTGTTAGAGAGATAATACTTAAAATTAGAAGAGCAGTTAGGTCAAAATAAGTGGATTTGAGGATCATAGGATTAGAGACGATGATTGAAACAATGGGAGCTGATGAAATCACCAAAGGAAATAGAATCAAAAGGGAAGAGGGCCCAGGATAGAGTCCTGTGGTTTACTCATGATTTTCAGGAGTGATCTGGATGAAGATTTCAGTGAATATCTTTAACTTTTTTAATGAAATATGAGCAGAGAGGGTAGAAACAAGGGGAGCTATAGGAGGTTTGAAGAGGGATGAAAAGCTTTTGGAAAAGCCCTTGGGTTAGTGGGATAATGAGTCATTAGGGAGATATAAAAGGATTGCCTTGCCACAGGGAGGGTCCAGTCAAAATTACATAACATAAATTTATAGTGGATCCAGTCAGCAGTTGTGTGATTTTTCTGCTGCTTCGTTTGGTCCCCTAAGACTAGAAGAGCAGAAGCTGATTGTGGGAGTAATCCAGGGTTCAGATATGGCAGGGCAAGTTTAGTGATAGGACAGAGAGCAAAGAATTCAACAGCATAGTGTAGAGTCCACTTAAGGGGTCAGGATGGGGAAAGGAAAAGAGTACAGCCAGTGCAGGACTGATGGCCTTGGGGGAGAAAACCAAAGGGTCAAAGTGCCTTGAGGTCACAGTGAGGATGGAGAATGGGCAAAGACAACCAATGGTCATCAGCTAAGGGAATTTCAGAGTTCTTGGACACAGATATGATGCATTTGTGGATTATGGCAAATCAAGGGTACAGGCATCTTGATGTGTGGCTGAGGTGGAGGAGAAGAGGTGATGGGAAATGAGCGAATTGTAGAACTGAAAAGTAAGGATGTTTGGGGGGGGGTTCAATATGAGGAGTTGAGGAGGGGAGAATTGTGAACCCATAACTGAACTCACTGAGGAAAGAAGGGGAATGCCCAGGAGATTGGTAGATAGCAAATTCTGGTAGCAATATTTTGATTGGATGATAGATATGGATTGAGTGAATAAAAAAGGATACATTATTGAGTTACAGAAGTAGAGAGAGAACCTGGAAATGATTGTGAGGAGCAAGGAGTATTCCAAATGGTAATTGGAATATACCTTATCTCAATCAATCAGTGGGAAAAAAAAAAGAGTGAAAGTGTAACCAGTTCTGGAAACAGTGACTAGGGGAGACCGTGTCATCAGGAAGGAACCAGGACTCAACGAGAGCTAGAAGGTGAAAAGAGGGAAAGAATAAGTATTTAATAAGAAAGTAAGTTTTTGCATAAAGAGCAGGCATTCCAGAGAGCACAGTGAAAGCAATGAGCCATTTAAAGTATGACTAGAGAGGAAGTGTTTGAGGGGCATAGGAGTCAGCTGGGGAGAGTGGCAGATAAAGAGTTTTAATCAAGTGCAACTGTGGTTTTAGAACTACTGGGATGGGAAGGGAATAGATGAGGTAGAAATACGTTAATCTTTTGAGTGATGAGTTCCGGTAGAATATTAATATCACTAGATATTTGGCCTCATTATGGACTCTTTTTAGGGTAGTAGAGAGATCAGGAAAGAGGATTTATTAGGGATAGGGAGCTGATGGAATGATGTTTCTCTCCTATCCCTGGAGGCAGAACTGGCTAGCAGATGGGCAGAGGATACACTTGACACTCACTAGCTGTGTGACCTTGGGCAAGTCACTTAACCCCAATTGCCTCATCCTGAGTCATCTCTAGTCATCCTGATGAACATCTGGTCACTGGATTCAGATGGCTCTGGAGAACAAGTGAGGCTGGGGACCTGCACAACTCTCCCTCACTCAAAACAAAGTCAAGTGTGAGTCATGTCATTATTTCTCTGATGGCATGATCTTCTTCGTCAATGAAGGATGAACACACACAAGAAGGGACAGAGTTACTCTGTGCCCTGCAGGCAGAAAAAGGCTTGGTCAGGAGAACTGCAAGCAATGGAATGTTATCTCTCTTAATCTCAGTAGACAAGAAGAGTTTCCTATAAGTAGGAAAAGATCAGGTCAGGAGACTAGCATGCTATTTGGAAAAGTGTCTCTAACCCGCCCCAAGAAGGAAGAAGCCAGGTCAAAAGATCAGCATTCAGTGAAATGGCATTTTCAGTCTCCTGCTTGTAGGGAAAGGCCAAGTCAGAAGACTGGCACAACAGTGGCTTCTATCTGATCCACTGCAGGCAGAAACAGTCCAGGTCAGGAGATAGGCAGGACATTTGGAATGATATCTCTGATCCCCTGAAGGCATGGAAGATTCCTCATAAGCAGGAAGAGTCCAGGTCTGGAGACTAGGAGTCAATGGAATAATCTATTTCTAATCCCCTGCTAGCAGAAAGAGCTTTGGTATTTGTCCTTCCTGACTTGCAGTTGACTTTGATTTGAATGAAGGAGGGCTGTGATCAGGATGACTGGAGATAGCACATAACAATGGGAGACCCTTGCCCTTTTAGGCTAAGGCCTTTTCAGGTACTCACTTAGAATGAGGTAATGACCATTCAGTGAATAGGCCTCTTTAAGAAGCTGTCAAGGGTTGATCCCTTTAATTAGAAAAAGAAAAAAAAAATCAATCTGGGAGGCAAGGCCCTCAGGGTTGCTGTTCCAAAGAGAAAGTTAGCGTTGATACTTGATCTAAGCCAGTACTAGGGTAGCCAGGAGAAGAAAAAGAAGGGAGTCATGGGGAATAAAGAATATCTGTGTGTTGAGAAAGCTTTGTCCCCTGCCACCCCTTCCATGAAGTCTCCTTCCACTTCTCTAATCCAAAGTTCTCACTATCCCTCTAATACCAAGGAAGAAATGTTAAGCACCTCTTCCTTTCTCTGAAGACACAGAGGGTCTATGGGTTTGAAATCCTGCATATGATAATATTCAATCTTCAAAGAATCCCATCCTTTCAAGACTGGCTATCGGGATAATTTTGTGGACATCACACTAACTCATGAAGATTATCAGGATGTCAACATGCTACAGTGAAAAGAATTCTGGATCTGGAGATAGAATCTGGGTTCAAATGTTCTCTGTCATTCCCTACCTGAAAGACCTTCAGCAAGTCACCTAACCTTACTGAGCCTCAACTCCCTCATTTGTTAAATGAGGACATTGGACTAGATGAGAAGTGGGAAACCAGCAGCCTCGAGACCACATGCAGCCCTTTCGGTCTTCAGGTATGATCCTTGAACTGAATCCAGACTTCACAGAACAAATCCTTTTATTAAGGATTTGTTATTATTGTTCTACCAAGGTTGGATTCAGTCAAAGGGCTGCGCTTGAGGACCCAGAGGACCATATGTGGCCTCAAGGCCACAGGTTCCCCACCCCTGTACCAGATGAACTCTGAGGACCCTCCTGGCTCCAAAGATTTGCTCTTATGATCAATTAATGCATTGCAAGAGGACCGCAATGTTCTTAAATAGAATGAGGTCCCATCATGAGGAAAGTTTGAACCTTGAAGTACCAGCATCATCACCATAATTAACCAAATCTCTATGTCTATAACCTCCCCATGTGCTCAACAAATACTGCCCTTGGTTTGTAGTTATATATATGTCACATTTTCTCTCTAACTAACTAAACTAGGAACTCACTGAGGTCAGGGACCATGAAACTTCTACTCAATCTCCTCCCTCTAACATAGGCACACTGAGATCAGGTCTTTGTCTACAATAGAAGCTCAGTAAATATTTGATGAACTGAATTGAACTAGGGTGAATTCAGGGTGCTAACTGCAGACCAGCATGCAATTTGCTACAAATGTATTACTGGGGCTTAGAAAGACAGACCTCTGCCTTTGTGGGCAAAGGCAAGCTTGATGTAAGGCAGGGACCTAGTGCAAGAATGCTAATGAAAAATGGTAAGTTGTGATGGAGAAGCAGAGGAAGAGTCATTTCTGCAAAGGTAAAATATCACACACACACATATATTTATATATGTATGTATATGTATGTGTATATATTGTGTATATATGTATACATATATGCAAACATGTGTACATATATATATATATATATATATATATATATATATATATACATATAAACTATCTATATCTATCTGTCTGTCTGTGTTTATGGTATAGGGAATTGGAAACCAGGCTAGCCTTTGAATCAAGAAGCTGTCGGTTCAAATTCTACTTCTGACACATAAGAGCTCTGGGTCAATCGTTGAATTTCTCTGTTCCTGGGGCACAAGATTCTCACACATTGAAGAAATCCCAGATCCACACAAAAAGCGAAGATAATTTTTTTAAAGTCAGTAATATCTATGAGAAGACCAAACAGGCAAATTGAGCATTCATTGTCTTTTCAAAATACAGATTGCTAGCGCTGGGAAAAGCCAGGCATAGACCAATATGGATATGAAAAAAAAAGAGGGAGCCTGTCCCTTTCTGGACTCCCAATCCTTTCCCACAAAAATTGTGCAACACACAGTCCCTTGGTCCCTACTCTACTATACTCTAATGGTTTGCAACACACCATTTAGAAGTGAATTGTGTGGAATTTTATACTGTTACAGCTAATGCTGTCTTGTTTACTAATGAATTCATGTGCACGAAGAGGCTTCTAAGCCCCTCTAGGGCCATGTTTCATAGTACTGGTAAATTGCTGCGAGACAGGCAACTGGTAACTGGTCGCTGTTGTTTGGCGATCTGACTGACTGAAATATCTTTTTCATTTCTATAATGTGACCCTGCCCTGTCTTTTGTTATTGTTACCATGGTTCTATTATTATAAGTGTTCATATTAATAGTTAACATTTACGTAGCAATTTAAGGTTTGCAAAGTGTTTTACACACACCTTATTTGATGTTATTCATTATCTCCTTTGATATGTCATCATCCATGATATTAAGAGTCGTGTTACATAGCTCATATTTTATTTAGTCTTCACAATCAGCCTGTGAGACTGTGAAGGAATTTCCATATTAATGTTGCAAATACCTATCCATGTGCAGATACTTGTCTCCCTCATGAGACTGTAAATTCTTTGAGGGCAGGGGTTTTTTAGTTTTTATTCTTGTTTTCTCGGTACCAAACACAGTATCATTAGACACAATGAATACTCGTTGATTAACTGATTTTTTTCATTTTACATAAGGAAACTGAAGTTCAAAGAAAAACAAGTAACTTGGCCAAAATCCCACAGTCAGGAAGCACTAGAGACAGGATTCAAATTCAGGTCTTCTGACACTCAATCCCGTATTCCTTTTCTTTGCCACAGTTTTCTCTCTAGTCACTTTTCTTGGATTCCTTCCTCCATCCCTAAAAGGAGGGTAGCTTTTTAGGCTCAGATTGGGCCCCTCCCTGACTCTTTCTACACTCCTTTTCCTGAGAAGTTCATCTTCTCTAACACCTCTCAATGTCTCAACCATGTGTACTCTCCGCAGAAAAAGTACAAAGAGTGAGAATGAATAGAGAGAAGGAAGAAGAAATTGCCAAAGAGGGGAATTCAGGCACTTATCTTGCAATCTGGGGACAAAGGTGTCTATTTTTGACTACATAAGACAAACACCTTAGGCCTGGGCAGCATCACCCAGAATGCTCAGTTCAACTGAATTCCATCTAGTTGCATTCAGCAAACTTTAAGGATAAGAAAGATACCTTCTCAATGAGAGGAGAGGGGAGGGGAGGGTAAGGTGGAAAGAGAATTTGGAACTCAAAATTTTAAAAACGAGTGTTAAAAATTATTTTTCCATATAATTGGAGAAGAATAAAATACTAAATAAATAATTTAAAAAGAATAAAAAAAACACAAGAACAATATAAAGACTTCCCACTCCCACCCCCATATACACACACTGCAGCCTGATAGAAGTGGCTGAAAAGAAATCAGATTCTGGCAACCACCAAAAGGAGACAGGTACTTCAAGGCAACATAAAATCCTTTTATCACAGAACAAATCAACATAGCCTCTTACAAAAGCAGGCACGGGCTACACTTAGCTACTAATGTTGCCACATGTAGTTTCCGTAGACGCTAAGGTACTTAGAGTATTAATGATGAGTCCTATTTAAAAAAAAAATATACACACACAGTAGTAACTCATTTCTCTAGCAGACTTTTAGTTTATGGAATACTTTACCTAATAACCCTGTGAGTAGTTTAAGTACTGTAGCCCTCATTTTAAAGATGTAGAAACTGACCCTAGACAGGTGATCATACCGAGGTGACACAGCAGAGCCAAAAGACAAACTTGGTCTACACAATTCAAGTTCAGAGCTCTAGATGACACAATGGGTAAGAGTGCTAGCTAGACTTGGAAGTCAGGAAGGCTCAAATTCAAATCCTGTTTCTGATGCATGCTATGTGACCTTAGGCAAATCACTTAACCTCTGCATCAGTTTCTTTATCTGTAAAATAGGAAGAATAATAGCCCAAATATAGCAACCCTATAGCATTGCTATAAGCATCAAATGACAAAGGCTTTGCCAACCTGATGATGATGAGTCCAGATTGTCTTTCAAAGCACAACCAATTAAGAGAAAACATTTTCTAGCCAACCTGCTCTGAGCCTCATACTGACCATGCCCATTCCAAATGACAAATTCCCTGATAACCTTTTCATTTCTAATTAGATCTGTGATTTGACCAATGTAAGGAACTATACATGAAGAGCTCCCTCTATAGAAACAGGTCAGGACCTTCTCTGGAACTTAGTCTTAAGAGCGTGAAGAGGGTAAGCGAACTGACCAGAGTCACACAGCCAGTATGTGCCAGAGGCAGAACTTGAACCCAGGACTTCCTGAGCCTGAGCTCAGATTTCTAGCTATGAAGCCACACTGAGTTTCTTCGTAAATTATGTGCACACGTATGTGGATGTTCTCTCTGCCCATTCACATTTAGAGGAAATCTAAGTGCATGCTCACTCTGCTTTCCATTAGTTATGAGGATAGTTTTTGCCTGGGCTGAGATTAGAGGATTATCATTTATGCCAATAATCACCTTCTCAGCAATACCAGACTCAATTCCATTAAGAGAAGTCTCTTTTCCATATATTAGGTTTAAGTGAGGCCATTTTGCAGGCCTCTGTCTACATCCATTCAGCGAGTAGCTGACAAAGGGAAGAAAAGATGAGAGAAAGCAAACATAAATTCCCCCTCAGGACAAGCTAAATTCAAAGTTCCATGAATAATATGATCCATAAAAGTAGTCACTTAGATCAATATGAGGACAAGAGAGGCAAAATTTCACAGAATACCAGCGTTGGAAGGACAGTAAGAGAAACCTTGGGCAAGTGCCTTAACCTCTTGGAACCTCAGTTTCCTTCAAATGAAATGGAACTAATAATACCTGTGGTGATCCAACGAGATACTAAAGGGAAATGAACTTGGCATCAAAGATACTTGGCTCAAAATCCTGCCTCAAATACATAGTGACCCTGAATAAGTCATTTAACCTCTCTAAGTGTCAATATCCTCCTTGAATTCAATGACTTAACTCTATGGCCCTAGGATCTTTCTATACCTATCCCTTCATTCTGGAGAAGAGAAAACTAAGGCTCGGAGGAAAAGAGACTGGCACCAAGTAGCATACAGAGAGTCCATGAGGGAACCAGGATTAGAACCCAAGTCTCTCGGCTTCTTGTGCAGGGCTCTTCTGTTAGTTCCTAACTAAAATCAGATGACAGCTGCTTATATCACTGGAGCTTAGATTTACACCTGAATTGGAACTCAGACATCAAACCCTGTCCTTTTTTTTCCCTCGTCAAGAAAGAACCGGAGAAGTTTAGTGACTTACGTAGGGTCGTGTGGCTGGGATGTGCCTGGGCCAAACTTTGAACACTGGATCTCAGACTCTAAATTCAGCATTCTTTCCACTGACACTTTTACAGCCAAGTCATTTCCAAACTCTGTTCATACTCCAAACTCTCCCCACCCCATTGCCCCCAGAAGAAAAGGAAATGGCCCCAAATTGGAAATGTCCTGAAGAAATGATAGATTCATTGAATTTCATAAGTAGGGGCAAATAGGGAATTTCAGAAGTAGAAGAGACATGAGAAAATAACCTCCTCCCCATTTTACAGATAGGAAAACTGACCACAACAGAGCAGAAGGAACCTGCCAAAGATCTTACAGCTGGTAAAAGATGGAAGCAGAACTAGAACTCAGAATCTGAGGATAGCATGCATCATGATACCAGACCACATTCTAAGAATAATTATAATAAATTTTCTTGGTAATGTCATAGTGATTATGTTGTGGCATAAGAGGAAGAGTGCTGAACTTGAAGTCACAGGATCCAAGTTTGAATCCTGACCGTCACTAGTCACCTGTGTGACCTTGGACCAGTCACTTCATTTCTCTAATCCATACTTTCCTCATCTCTAAAATGGTGCAATCATCCCCTGCCTCCCAAGACTGTTTTGAGGATCATTTAAGATAGTTATAAAATGGTTTGCAAATATTAAGCTGTTATATAAATATAAGTAATAGTAACACTTTTCAACTATGAAAAACCTTTCCTTTCCAGTAGTTCACAGTCCATTGAATATTAAGAATAGCAAGATGATTAATTGACCTAAGCCTGTTTCCATCTGAATTCCATCAAAAAAAAGAAAAGAAGAATGAGATGAATGGCAACGACACTAATAATTTCCATTTTACCATTTACTGAGCATTTGAACATCTACTTACTCAACAATTCTTCACAATCGTCTTTCCAAGGAGTCTCCAAAAGACCCCACTTTACAGATGACAAAACTGAGGCCCAGAGAAAAGAAGTCATTTCTCCCAAATCAATTAGTATGTGGCAGAGTTAGGATTCAAACACTGGTCATCTAAATCTGGGGTTCTTTCTCAAGGTCCGTGGTGCTGTGGTGCTATGTGGTAGCAAGGTCTCTACTGGTGATAATGTCCTTAGATAAAAATCACAGAAGTCATGATTAAATAATGACTGCCCCGTAAGTGTTTACATACACATTCACATTGTTTACATGCACGTGTTCACCTGAATATATACATGCATTCACCCAAGTTTAAACATGTGTGCACATGTGCTTAAATCATACATTCAAATGTGTTACACACATGCGTTCACATGTGTCTACACAGTGCTTTCATATGTGTTTGCACAAAAAAGTGATCAAATGTGTTCACACACATGTTCTCATATCTTTAAACACATTCACACAAGTTTAAACACAAATGTTCACATCTATTTCCACATACCCACAAGTGTTTAATCACATAAGCACACATTTAAACATACACATGTTCACACACATGCATTCTCACACGTTTAGATGTAGGAATTCACACATATTTATACGCACATGTTCATACGCATTTAAAATGTGTCATCAGATCTTTACGCACATGAGGTGACAGATTTTTAAATATACATATTTACACAAACATATGCCCACATGTGATTACACACATCTACAGTGGTTAACACATGTGTTGATACATTTACACACATCACCCAGGTTTGCATACATGTTCCACATGTTTATACACACATGTTCACAAGTGTTAACACATGTGTGATGGCATGTACCATCTCAGTGGTGGCACATGCTTACACAAATCATATTCACACATGTTTGCATACATTCACACATGATGACACAGTGCAATGACACATGTTTACACACATCCATACATGTTTGTACAGTGTGGTCACATGTTTTCACATGTGTGTTTACACAGTACACTCACATATATTGACACACTGCATTCACACATACATACACTTGTATTCACTCATGTTTTCACACACATGATCACACATGTTTAAAAACACACAGTCACAAGTATTTATGCATATTCACAAGTGTTTACACGCATGTGGTCACATGACTTTACACAACATGTTCACTCAACTTAACACTCACATATACATACCTATTTATCCAGGATGTTCACACATATCGAAGCCCACGCATTCACAAGTGTTCAAACTGCATGTTCAAATGTGTTTACACACAAGTGTTCACATGTTTTTACACACAAGTTTTCACAATGCATGCACACGTGTTTAAACATTCATGTTAACATGTGTTTACACAAATATGCATGCATGTTTACACATTCAAGTGTGCTTAGACACACATACACAGTCACATGAGTTCCCATGTGTTTCCACATGATCATACACACAGGTGTTCACATGCATTTATATACATCCCACATGATTATTCACACACATTTGTACGTGTTTACATACACACACATTAATGAATTTACACACAGTATTTCACAGATGTTTACACATGTCTGCACATCATTTGCTCACATGTTTACATGTGTGTTCACACATGTCTACTTGATACACATGTTAAACGTGCACCCACACAGAGGCATGCTCACACATATGTTTGCACATGTGTTTACACATGGTTGTGATAATGCACTCACACACATGAGATCACGCATTCACAGTGTGTTTTCACTGTTTACATTCACACGTGTTTACACACAATCATTAGCACATATTTACACATACATGTTCACAAAAGTTTACACACACACTCACCCACTTTTACACAGATGTCGATATGTACTTAAACTGACACATAGTCACAAATGTTCATAGAACAGATTCGAACATGTTTACACATGTGTCCACACATGTTGACATGTGCACATGTGTTTGCCCACACACATTCACAAATTTACAATATGTGTTTACATGTGTTTTCATACCCATTTATATACACTCATTCACACATGTTCACATATACATGTTCACAAGTGTTTATGCACATGTTCATATGTGTTTACACATGTCAGAAACTACTGACTATAACCTCTCCAATACTAAATGGTATTTGTTTCATTGAAGACTAAGGCATAATTCACTTCTTATATTCTACATCCTTACTGCTCATGCTGATATAATTCTTGAAAACCATTGAGTCTTTGACAAATTATTGGTGACCACATTTCTGCATCTTATATTTGTGAGTATCTGAGGAAGGATTTGAACTCATATTCCCCCAATTCCAAATTCAGCACTCTACCCACTAGGTAACGTAGATGGTTTTATGTCAAATTCATTTCCAGATAAGGAAACAGAGGCATGGTGAGGTTAACAAATCTCACCAGGGCTCCTGCTGCTGCTGAGGTCCCGCATAGGAGCATGCTGCTCTGCTATGAGACCTCCACCTCTGCAGGTGCAGAGCCTGCAAGGACCTTGGTCTCATCTTAAGCCATGGGGGCTTGTGGCCTCCAGAGCAGAGCATGTTGGGAGGAGGTCCATGCCCAAGTGGAGCAGTCTGCGGCAGATCACACTGGACCCAAATTTGACATCAACCTGCTTGTATCTCTCTTGAGGCAAGAAAATGTAGATGATCCCTACTCCTTACACCAAAGAATGTTTCTGCCCTGGGCTAAATGTTTAAGCTGAAGAGAGAGTTCTTTAAATGATATAAGTGACTCCTCCAAGGTGAGAAGACAAACCAGGCCAATGACTCCACAAGACTCTGATTAGGGACCAGGAGAAATGTTGAATCACTCCTCCTAGCTCTAGGCAGTGCTTCTTCTTTGGGGTAACTTGTCTGAAAGGTCCTTCTTGTAGTCCCTAAAGTGTTGTCAGGGCCCAATTTCCAAATCTTTCTATGTTTTCCATGAATTTTTCACATCAAGTCCATGTGAGAGTATGCTCAGCCCAGAAGCTGCACTGTCCTAGTGGACAAATTCACTGCAAATCCAAACAGAAAACCTCATAATAACATTCTAGCTGCTTCAAAGTTCTTGCTTTGTTCTCTCTCAGCCTCTAATGGAGAACACATCAAAGGCTCATTTTCTGATGGAAATCCAAGGATGAAGTCTTCATGTAGGGACTCGGGTGTGATCTGAGTTAATTGATCATCCTAAGTGCCCAGGGTCCATAACTTTTACAATTCATAAGTTTCTCTGGTCCATGGAAGCATCAAATGAATCACCATGCTTCCAAAATCCACACACAGCCAATTACCTGCATCCTTCCCTCCAATCTGTGTTGGGAGGAGGCCTATGCCAAGTGGAGCAGGCTGTGGCAGATCACACTGGACCCAAATTTGACATCAACCTGCTTGTATCTCTCTTGAGACAAGAAAATACAAAAGATATTTGTGTGACCCAGGTTTCTCCAGAACTGGAATATACAGATTACTTTGTGATTGTGAGTGGAATATTCCCAAGACATTTACAGACTATGGCCTAGTACATAGTGAAGATGCATGAGTTCCTGAAATCCAAGAGTGATGGGGGGACAGAAGAATGCTTCTATGTGAAAATAGGCAGCTCAGCTTATGAACTCCTCCCAGATTTGATATTGACAACATGAATTAAAAAAAATTAGCTAAAAAACAAAAGAAGTCTGACCAGGGTCATATGTATACACACACACACAAACACACACACACACACCACACACACACATTCATAATCTGATAAGAGCTTTGAGCCCAAATCTTTTTGACTTTTAAATCCAGTACTTTTTCCACTATGTCATGTTGTCTCTACGTGACAGCCCTTTTCTATTTTTAGATAGTTATCATTTAGTTATTTCTTGAGGCTAATAACCCATTTTCTTCAGATGATTCTCAGATAGCAGGAACACAAAACTTGCTAACATCTTGGTTGCCCTCCTTGAGAGTCAAGACTCTCTTTTTTGTTTCATTTTTTTCCCTAGAGTTTAGGATAGTGCCCTCAGAAATAAAGACACTTAAGTATCTAACTGATTGACTATCAATGACTATAAACATCACTTTTAAACAGTGAACACAATGCTGCAGGTGTATTCTAAACTAAGTGTAAAGGGACTATACCTTTTTTAAAACATTTTAGGAGAGCTATGCCTCTGAGCCAAATTCCCAGTGCCTTAGTATAAATTCCTACTGTAAATGTTGAACTCAAGAGTCCAAGTCCACACAATTGCAACAGCACAAAGTAAGAGTTTTGGAAGACACTAAATTAGGTATCAAGAGACCTAAATTCTATTCTAGGCTCTATCACTAACTCTCTGTGCAATCATCAACTTTTCTTGGTTTCCATGTCACATTGTTGATTTATTTTTATCTTGTGGTTCACTAAAATTTCCAGCTTTTTTCTGAGAAACTTCTCTATAATCATATTTTCCTTAACTTGTACTTCTGAGTTTCATTTTCTGAACCCTAATAGGTAAATCTTTGCCTATTAAATTTTGTCATTAGATTCTAACCAGTGTTTTATCTGCCAATATTTGGGAGAGAGAGGGTGGAAAGAGAGGAAGGGATCTTGAATCTGTCATCCAACCTGTAAGCTCTAATTTGTGTCCTTTGTAAATCAGGTAATGGCATCACCAATTTATTTAAGACATTGAAAAAAATGTTCAGATGTAAAAAAAATTTAGGGGGGGGCAGAGCCAAGATGGTGGAGTAGAAAGACACACATACTCTAGCTTTTTTCCCACAGCCTATAAAATATCTGTGAGGAGAGACTCTCAACAGATTCTGGAGCAGCAGAGGCTGCAGAGCAACAGATGAGAGGAGATTTCCAGCCCAGGGTGACCTGGAAGGCCTGCAAGAGGTGTCTATCTCAACTGACACATAGCAGAGCACAGCTCAGCCTTGGCTGTGCAGAACTGGGAGGAGCAGGCCTTGGGGGCAGAATCCCCAGCAGCAGAGGTTCCCAGATCCCTCAACCCACAGGTGCCAAGGACAGCTTCAAAGTTCATTGAGAGGGCTTTTTCACCTTCTTGACAAGGGAGCAGGGTCCTTCCCTAGCCCTGACCCCAGGTGGTGGCATGGGCAGCAGCAGCTGGCAGCAGCTGTGGTGGCTGGCTGTGGCCTAGAAGGCAGCAGCTAGTGTCGATTTTTCCATTGTTGGAGCTCTCAGAGTAAAGCCCCGGGGGAACTGAAGAGCTGATCTGAATCTCAGCCATGAGCCAGGCCTGGGAGTAATCCCTTCTCCATTGATTGTGCTACTTTGGAGGAACTCAGAACTTATAAGTCCACAGAGTATACCTTACCCTTAAAAAATGACCCAAAAGTCAAGTAACTAGTTGAGAAAATGCCCAAAAAAGGGGGAAAAAATAAGGCTATAGAAACTTACTTTCTTGGTGAACAGGTATTTTCTCCCATCCTTTCAGATGAAGGATAGCAATGTTTGCCATCAGGGGTAGGTATAAAAGTCAAGGCTTCTCCATCCAAAACCTCCAAAATAAATACCCAATGATCCCAGGACATGAAAGAGCTCAAAAAGGATTTTGAAAATCAAGTAAGAGAGGTAGAGGAAAAATTGGGAAGAGAAATGAGAGCAATGCAAGAAAATCATGAAAATCACATCAACAGCTTGCTAAAGGGGACCCCAAAAATTGCTGAAGAAAATAACACCTTTAAAAATAGGCTAACTCAATTGTCAAAAGAGGTCCAAAAAGCCATAGAGGAGAAAAATGCTTTAAAAAAGCAGAATTAGCCAAATGGAAATGAAGGTTCAAAAGCTCACTGAAGAAAATAGTACTTTAAAAATTAGAATGAAACAGTTGGAAGCTAATGACTTTATGAGAAACCAAGAATATGTGAAGTAATTTGAAGTGGGACAGTGACACAGTCTTAAGTGTACTAAATTCTCAAGGTCCAGTCCCAGTTGGAAATGTACTACCTCAAGAATTAGAAACCACATAATTATTATAGAATGAAGTGAGATTCATGGAAAGAACGCTAAACTAAGCATCTTTGTATGATCATGGGGAAGCCACTTTATCTCACCTATATTGGTTTTGGATACCAAATGGCAGGAATGAACTTAATGGATCTTGAAAGTCCATACTTTCTAATATTCTCTGTGTTGTTATGAATCTAAGAGATTGGGAAAAGTTTTCATATCCTTGATCTGGCTCTACTCATTAAAAATCAAAGGACTGTGAATCCTTGCAGATAACACAAGAAGAGATGGAGAAGTACATAGAGTGCTGGACTTGGAGTCAGGAAGACTAGAGTTCAGATTCTGCCTCAGACACCTAGTAGCTGCATGGCAAGTCACTTAACCCTTCTCAGCCTTAGATTTCTAATCTATAAAATAGTTATGGTAATAACACTAACCTCCCACTGTTTGAGGAATGACCAATGACAATATATGTAAAGCACTTTGCCAACTTTAAAGCTCTGTGTAAATGCTAGCTATTATAATTTAAATATATCTGTATTTAGTCTATACAGAAACTAAGCAAGAACTGACCCAAACTGTTCATGCTCATTAGCTATTTCTAACTATCATAAAGGACACATGTGAACACAGACTAGCAGCTAAATATAGATATAGGACTTGTAACAAATGTACAGAATATTACAGGTAAAAAAATGGAATATGCCTAAGAAAATATCAATGAAATGAATAGTACCCCTCTAAATTCAATTTGCAGTGTCCCTTTTGCTTCGTGTTTGATACCTCCCAGTACTGGTCTTTCTCATGATTGATGTTTTTTAAAAGATGAATTACTTTATTCAACAAAGCATTCCATGAGTCTACATCTATTATAATAGTATCATTTAGGTTCCATTCCTTTTATGTCTTAAACGTATTGAATTATCTCTTTACTGTATTGGAGTTACACTTACGTTATTAAGATAAAAAGTAGCCTCATTTCAAAGCACTAGATATTGACCTGAAACTGGCTATTACCATATGCAAAACCAACAAATCTGTCTTTTAATATATGACCTGTGGAGAATTCAAAGGCAAAAATACAACATAACCTATTTTAATTGGTGCCTCATTTTTTTAGTTGATGTACTACTTTTTATGGGCAATCAGATGACAGTAGATAGAATGCCAGGCCTGAAGTCAGAAAGACTCATCTTCATGTGTTCACATCTGGCCTCAGACACTTACTAGCTAAACCTGGGCAAGTCACCTAACCTCGTTTGCCTTAATTTTCTCATCTGTAAAATGAACTAGAGAAGGAAATGGCAAACTACTCCAGTATCTTTGCCAAGAAAACTCCACATGAGGTTGTGAAGAATTTTAGAAATAACTGAACAATGAAATTAGTTCTTAGCATTTCTTTATTTCCCCCAGGAGACTTCTCCCTTCTATTGCTGATTGCAAATATTGGCAGAGCAGAATATTGCTGCAAAAATAGAATGGAGATCTTAGTTGGATCTACTTTGTTCCAAGAATTTTAAACTTTCTATTACAAGACAATTTCTAATCATCAGCTGCTGTCAACTCTCATACATGCTTTAATCATTGCTCATATTCATATTATATATTAGAGAGGTACAGAAATTATAAAGTATGTCCTATGTAAATGTCCTCTGCTTAATATCATGCAATTGAGCTTCACATATTAATTGATTCATGTAAAATTGTACTAGAAGATCAATAAGCAATTGAATGAATCTGATGCTATCAGTAAAATGGGAGTAAACTATTGGCCCTATGAAAGAGTTGTGAATTTTAACTTTTTTAAGCCTCTAGGACAAATATATTATGTCCAAAGAAGTAATTTACTAATGGAAATTAGTAATTTCAGGCAATATATTTTTATAAATTAAACAGTTCTCTCTATCAGTCCTAGTGTATATTAGAAGCATAAGGCCAGAATTTTAAAACTACTATGAAGTTATTTTTAAATGGTATCTTTAAATGATGGATATCTGCAGAGGACCTAATGGAAGAAAGATCACCTATAATTGACATTACTACCCATGCTCCTCTTTTCAGATGATATATTGAAATGCATCAAGTCTCAGAATATTACTGGGCCTTCTCAGTGAGATTTATAATTACTCAGAAGAGACCAGCTTACCAACTTATAAAAGAAAAGTAAAATAGAAGAAAAATCCTGTTTTCCAGACTATGATATGTTTTGTAGAGGTAGTTCATCAAGTTAGTCTATCAGTATTCATATCTAGGAATATTCAAAATTGCAGATAACCTCATATGGCAGGGTTAGGACACAAGTCCATTAGACTGTGAGTTCCTTAAGAAAAAGGACTGTCTTTTGCCTGGCACAAAGTGGGCACTTAAATGCTTACAGATTGACTGGCATGATAAATATAAATGGAAATAGGCATTGGGTCTGTGATTTCATTAGTATAAGCAGCCTTCTTTGGAAAAACTACATCTACTAATAGAAAACAGCACCTTCTCTGAAATTCATGCTCAGTTACCTAGAGCACAGATAGGTTAAGTGACATGCCCAGTATCACACAGCTATTATGTGTCAAAGGCAGAATTTGAACCCAGGTCTTCTTTCCTCCAAGGCCAGCTTTCTGTTCACTATGACACAATAGCTCTGGATTTTAAATAGTTTGCAGGAAAAATATGAATGGAACGGTAGAGCCTAAAGCTAGAGTGAGGTCTGACGGACAGCCTTAGTGTTACACTACAGAACGTAAAAAGATGAATGTAAAAAGATAGGAAAACTTTTAGCTTCTTATGAATAATCTTTGGGAAAATATGGACAACACTTTTCTTTAGCTTTCTTTATTTTTCTAGGTTTTCTTTTGGTTTATGTTTCCTTTCACAGCATAACTTAACTGGAAATGTGTTTTTCATGACTACCAAATATAACCTATGTCAAATTTCTTGCCTTCTCAATGAGGAGGTGGAGAGGGAGAGAATTTGGAACTCAAAATTTGAAAAAAGAATGTTAAAGCTGTTTTACATGTAATTGAGAAAAATAAAATATTTTTTAAAAAGATGTTGTCAGTAGTCTGTCCTCTTTTACACAACTCTATGCAAAGTTGCTTAAAATTGCAATGCATCAGTGATCCCACTGATGTGTGTATTGCTTTGGTGAGTGTGAATAATAATCCCTTCATGCCTTTGACATTGGCCAATCTGAGGCTGAATGCCAGCTCTGGTTCTTTCTACCTATGTGATACTGGGCAATTCACTTAACCTCCCTCGGCTTCAGTTTCCTTATCTATAAAATGAATGGGTTTGACTAGATTATCTCTAAAATCCTTTTACAATCTAAATACCATGATCCCAGAAAGTGATAGTATTTTTCCTGTTAATTCTTTTGGCTAAGCACATCTAGATTCCCAGGGATAAGATTCCCTAGATTCTTTAGTATGACAGAAGTAATTTCCTGACATTTTCAAAACTTCTTTTGAACATTGTATAGTGCTTTTCTTATAGAAAGAAATCTTCAATTAAAAACTAAAGATAGTTTTGTTATAAAGCAATGGTGTAGACTGATACCACCAGCATCAGTGATGTGCCTGCCTCTCCAAGTTCTAGTAATCATTTAATGATTGTTGAAAAAAATATAAATTTTTCTTGTTTGTTGTGAAATTGTTGATCTGTTTTGAAGAATATTTGCTTAAGACAAATTTTAAAAATAATTTCTCTAAATAACTTTGTTCTTTGAAAACCTGCATTTATTACTGGTCATTTACAACTCTCACAATCAGTTCTGAGATTCAATTGTTTTTCTAATTGGAACTTTCTTCCAGCTTTGGAATGATTCCCCAAATTTACTTGTCTACCAAAATTTTAGCTGGTTAGGAATTATCTCTCATTTTCCATCTTTACCCCTTGACCAGTGTGATAGTTGGTCCCTATCATGACCTGAATATAAGGAAAATTTTGTTCTATTTCCCTCTTTTCAGCTAGATAGCATAAAATAATATATGAACTTCCTAGTCATATATTACTATGACTGGTTATGTGTATACCTGCTATCCAAACCTAAGCCTTATGAATTATGCTCAGTGGTAGATAGAGATATACATACATATGCACACATATGTATGTGTGTATAAATATATGTCTATACTATATATGTATGTGTGCATTATGTAATATGTGTGTGCGTGTGTGTGTGTGTGTGTGTGTGTGTGTGTATATATATATATATATATATATATATATATATATATATATAAAATGAAATAGTATCAACTGATGGAAAATAGCTCTCAAAACACACATGCCCTAAGTAAGTAGCTATCTATTGTCCTAGTATCTTCGGTATAATTAGAAGAGTTACAGGAGTGATCAGGATTTTCTGCCTCCTCCCCAACATTTAGCAATAAATGTCTTCTAACAATTTAATTATATAGTTAATGGTAGTCTCATACCACTGACAAAAAAAGAAAGAAAATCTCAACATATAACTCATATATTAGTTTAACTTATTGATGGTTATGAAGCTATTAAAAGTTATCAAATATATGAAGTTATTAAAATATGTTATATCTGGCTAAATGTTCAATGAATATTGAATAAAAATAAAATGAAAGTGGTCCCTATCCTACACTGGGTGCTTCCAACTGAAGAGCATGTCCTATTGGACCTATAGACATGTCTGAGTCCCTACTGGATCACACAGACCCTGAAGATTCAAGCAAGCAGCCTTCTGCTAAAAAATATATTCCAATACTCTTACGTAGAAACAGTACTCAAGGTGGCTAAAAAGATTCAGGAAGACAGAAACAAATAAAAACCACTATCACAAAGGTCACAAAAGGTCACCAAGGAGGTTCCCTGGGGTCTCATGAGCTCCCCGATAAATCCTAAAAATTATTTTTATAATATTTTTGCCCAGAGGGTCTGCAGCTGGATCCTAGAGCAATACATTGGAGGGGAAAATAACCCAAATTTCCCCAGGTCAGCACTATAATTTCCTTGCTTATAATAGTTATGGGAGTACTGGAGTGTTTACTCATCTCTCCCCACTTCACCTGGCTGGTAACTTTTTCTTGCTGTTTCATTAGCTTTCTTCACACCAAAATAAGCACCAGCATCCATGTAAGGCTCATAGGGCAGTTCAGTGCAGCCTATGAAATAATAATTGACAACATTTATATAGCACTTTAAAGTTTGCAAATCATTTTACAAATATTATTTTATCTTATCCTCACAACAACCCTGGGAGGCAGATGCTATTATTTATCTCTATTTTATATTCGAGGAAACTGAGGCAAACAGAGATTAAGTGTTTAGCCCAGGGTCACACAGCTTGTAACTGCATAAGATAAGAACTGAACTCAGATATTCCTGATTTCTAGTCCAATACTCTATTTCCTGAACCAACCTAACTTGCTCTATATTACTCTTGTAGATAAAAAAATCTGTGCTTCTGATGTCCCTTATCAAGCTCTGCTCTTCTACTAAGCTTGAAGAGTTAAAAGCACTAATGGACTAGTTCATATTACTTGTGACAATCTTTTCTAGATGTTAATTGGTCAGGACACACGCCCGATAGTGTCCTGGTAAGTGTTTAACAACCGACTTTCCAAAAATTAAAAATGTACCCATGACATTTAAGTTTTATCTGTATTTATTAACATTTTCTCCATTATTTTTTCAAGTTTAGGCAATCAGTAAATCAATAAATGAAGCTCATTTGTAACATTTGCTGATTTCCAAGGGTATGGTGGTAGTGTTTTTAATGCTCCTACTGAAAAGTTATCAATCAACTCTCCTTGAGCCATTATGAGCTGGCTCTAGCACACATCTGCATTTATCTGACCTTGGGGAGAGACTTATTTGTTCCTACGACTAGATTTTGTGGCAGTTCAGTCTCAGCAAGTATTCAAGACTTTTGACAGCCTCAGATGTAGGTGACTATTGTCTGAGGGGAAATCTATGTTGGGCTGATTTTCATAATTAACTTTAAAATAACATATGGTCAGGTGACAGTTATCTTAGGATGGGAAGTCTACTCAGCTGCGATACTAATAAATAAATATCCTTAGAAAAATTTAGAAACTACAGAGAAGGTGACCTTTTGCAGAAATTAAAAGGAGGGGAAAAAACAAAACTTTTGGTATGTTAAATTATGAGGTTACCGGTGGCTATGCTTCAAAGAACACTATTGACTTTTAACATGCAAGAAAAAAATGATCAAAATAAACTCTGCTTAATACAAGTGTTTCTTTTCTAAGTAAAAAAAAAAGTCTCCGGTTGATCTTATGTTTATAGGAAACAAGGTCTAATAAAGATAAAAATGATGATACTAATGATAAAACAATAACAATACTGGCCTGATCCATCACTTAGCCTTACTAATACAGGTAGAAATTCATACATCAGTGGCATCTGAACTGGGAAATGGATCACAGCAGTCAAAATAAGGTATCTGTTAATGAAAAAAAGGCCACTAAAAGGACACTATATATCACTAGATGGAGTCTATAATCCTTTAATAAAAGTCTGACTTCATAGCTCAGGCTTTTTTTCAGAGGGCTCTCATTATCATCTATTGTGCTCTCCTGCCTACAATAATACTCTGGGATAGAGGAAAGAAATATCTGTCAGATAATGAGGACTCTGGTGAAAGAGGCTAGCATGCAGTGTCTGAGACGGCAAGGGCACACAGCTACAAGTTATTCTTCAGGCCTATTTAAGGAGCACCAGGAGGTACTTTCAGTACCAATGTTAAGCACATTGGAAAGAACTAACCCCTGGGTATGTGATAGAAGGCTTAGTATATGGACTTTTAATAGAGTTGACTCTAGGATTCAGAAAAGAAATTCATAGTATGTTTGCAAAAGGAAAGAATAAGTAAAGAGTGTTGATTCGGAAGAGGGAACTTGTGTAGAAGAGAAAAAAAAATATTTTCCATAGAACAGAATAACTAAATGGCAAATTTCTGAACTGTAAGTAGCTTCTTTTTTTCATTATTGAATTTTATTTTTAATTCATGGAATTAAACCAATATTTTCATTACATGGTACAACAAAAAAAGATGATTGCCCATGGAACTGCCAATACATGTTGCATGACTGGCTACTCTTCCTTTCAAATAAATAATACAATTATCTTGTAAATTTCCTTTCTATCTGCTCTCCCCCAATCCTAGAGTTGGCTACCAGGTGCCATTAGACTGAAATAAAATCATTCTACACATCTACTTATCAGTTCTTTCTCTGGATGCAGATACCATCTTTGTTCATATGTCTTTTATAGTTAATTTAGGTATTTATAATTATATAGATATAGATTATATCTATATGTCTATATCTATCTATACACATATAGTTTCTTATGGGGAAAACATGTGCATGAGAGGAACAAAAAAAGACCTACTGCATAGGGCAGAGATGATTAGAAAGGCTAAGTGTGTCCAAATGCATGTTGGAGACTCCAAAATGCATAGTAACGCTCCCTCAAATGTAAATTTCCCAGTTCTTCAATCTACTCAATTTCCATTAATTACTCCTCATTCTAGTCAGTCAGAGATAAGGTCAAACCTTGATCTGGAAATCATCTGCAAGTGTTTTCCTTCCACGTTCATACACTACACAATTATTTTATCTGATCAAAATCTTTGATCATTTCACATTTTCCTAAGCCTTATGAGCCTTAATCCTGAGCTCCATTCTCATTGTGTTTTCCATTTCTTCTAGCCCAGGGGTAGAAAACCTGCAGCCTTGAGGCCATATGTGGCCTTCTAGGTCCTTGGGTGCGGCTTTTTGACTGAGTCCAAGTTTTACAGAACAAATCCTTATATTAA